>WOXC01009000.1:612500-632668 GCA_011680675.1 Gymnobelideus leadbeateri
AACTGACACAGCTAAGATTCAGTCATTTGACTCTTGTTCCAGGCTCATTGTGACTCAGTCTGTGTTGACATGGCTTGCACTGGACTGCATTCCTCTCATGGCCAAGTTTAACAGACCTCTTCTGTCAAACTTCCAGAATGTCTTGGGCTGGAAAATTGTTTTGCTTTCTATTTTTGTTGGTTGTGCTACTCAAGAATTTGTTTACAGTCATTTTTACAGGTATTTGGAGGGGTTTGGGGGAGACCTCAATGAGTCCCTGTCTTTACTCCACTATCTTGTCTGGAACCCTAGCTATTTGCTTCTTACTCAAATGACAAAAGCTAAATAGCTCCTCTAGAGCCTTTTGTATGGACAAATTTCCACTTCAAAAGGTGTATAGTTACAAGACCAGAAGTAGTGAAAAAAATCCTAAACTTCACATGCTTCAGTGTCCATATGGTAGATTGCATAAGGCTGACCACTATTCTTCATAAAGCCAGGGCTGCAAGTGGCCATTTTCCATTAAGTAGACCTTCAATCAATATATAGTTATGGGCAGAGTCAAGATGGCGGAGTAGAAACAGCAAGTCCAAGATGCTCTCCCCCCAGATCACCTCCAAACCATGTAAAAGGGGATTCTGAACAATTTCTGGAGCCCCAGCACACAAAGAATGACACAGAGAAGCTCACCTCCTGATGAGTACTGCCCATCAGCCTTTCAGGAAGGGCCAGCACAGTGCTCTGGGAGCCAACAGCACAGCCCACGGAGAGCTGAGCCCAGGTCCACGTGAGCCACAGTTTTAGCCCAGGACAGCCAGGCCAGCAGCCACCTGGAGGGACCCCAGAACACCAGAAACTGTGGCAATTCCTGAATTATCAACAGAGACATGCCTAGGACAAAGTGAGAGGTTAGTGCCCTATGGACTTTGGGACCAGTGGGGAACAGGTCGGCTTCCTCCCCTAGGGGCTAGAAGCCACTGAAGAGACACGCCATTTTGCAGTTTCAGTGGCAGCGCCAGCTCCTGGACTGTGAACTGTAAGGATACCCAGCAATCAGTCTTGGGGGGTAATTGCTCTTGTTTTAACCCCCCTGGATCTGGATTGTGGTCTGGGGTGGAGGTTGTGGGGTGGATATCCAGCTTGCCAGAACCGGAAGTTGTGAAGACCCCAGCTTTGGGATGGAAGCTCCCCTATCTGGTGGCAGAGTACTACTGTGGTAACAAGCCGACAAGTCAAGTAATTAAGTGACAACATGCCGAGGCAATGGAAACAAACTAAAAAAAAAAAAAAAAAGGAACATTAGACTCCTATTTGGGGGCAAAGAGGATCGAAGCATGGAACAGGAGGAGGACTGTGAGGTCAGAAATCCTGCTCCAAAAGCCCCAAAGGAAAATATGAGTAGTTTACAGGCCATAGAGGAACTTAAGAAGGACGTTAAAAATCAAATAAGAGAAGTGGAGGAAAAATTGGGAAGAGAAATGAGAAGGATGCAGGAAAAGTATGAAATGAGGGTCAACAGACTGACTGAGGAAAATAACTCCTTAAAAACAGACTGGCAAAGGAGGCCCAAAACTGCAATGAGGAGAAGAATGCCTTAAAAACACAGACCTGGAGAGATAATTAAAAAATTATTGGACTACCTGAAAGCCATGATCAAAGAAAGGACCTAGAAATCACCCTTCAAGAAATTCTAAAGTCAAATTGCCCTGATGTTTTAGACCCAGAGAGCAAAATAGAGGTTGAAAGAATCCAGCAATCACCTCCTGAAAAAGATCTCAAAAAGAAAACTCCTAGGAATATTATAGCCAGGTTCCAGATTTCCCAGATCAAAGAGAAAATATTACAAGCAGCCAAGAAGAAACAATTTCAATATTGTGGAAACACAATCAAGACAACACAGGATCTGCCAGCTTCTACCCTGGGGGATTGAAGGGTATGGAATATGATAATCCAGAGGGCAAATGAGATGGGATTAAAACCAAGAATCACCTACCTATCAAAACTGAGTATCAGTATCAGGGGAATATATGGGCATTCAGTAGAATAGAGGACTTTCAAGCATTCTTGATGAAAAAACCAGTATTGAATAGAAAATTTGATATTCAGATACAAGAAGCAAGATAAGCTTGAGAAGGTAAACAGCGAAAAGAAATCATAAGGAACTCATTAAAGTTGAACTATTTACATTCCTACATGGAAAAATGATAACTGTAACTGATGAAACCTTTCTCAGTATGAAAATAGTTAAAGAAGGGTATATGGGCCTATGAATACATATGTGAATGTGTGCATATATGTGTACAGGTGTACATAGGTAGAGGGCATAGGTTAAATTTAATATGAGGGTATGTTACTTAAAAGGTGAAATCAAGAGGTGAGAGAGGGGTATAACAAGAGGAGATGGGGAGAGACAGTATGGGGTGGACTATCTCATATAGAAGAGGCAAGGGAAAATGGTTACAAGGGAGGAGAAGAACTGGAAGGCAAAAAGGCAAAACTTTGTTCACATTGAATTTGTCTCAGGGAAAGAATGACATACATACTAAAGAGGATATTTCACCCTACAGGAGAGTAGGAAGGAAGGGGATGAGAGGGGGGTTGAAAGAAGGGAGCATGGTAGGGAAGAGGGGTGGGTAGTTGGAAGCACCCACTTTTATAAGGGACAGGATCAAGGTATGGAATAGACCAAAAGGGATGTGAGACAGGAAGGAGGGAAATATAGTCAGTCCTTTAAAATTTTTTTACTATGGTTGTGTTTTGTATATCTACACATATACATTTGCTGAATTGCTTGTCTTCCCAGTAAGGGTGGGTGACAAGGGAGGAAGGGAATAAATTTGGAAATTGAAATTTTAAAATCAAGTGTTTTAAAAATATATAAATACTATTATTAATACTTTTTTACATATAATTGGGAAATAAGATATACAGGCATTGGGGCATGGAGATTCACCTTGTTGTACTGGGAAAGAAGAAGCAAGTATGGGAGAAGATATGGGAGAGAGCAGATTGGATGAGGGGATATCCTGTGGATCTGCTATTCTGGGGTAGTCACTGGCGTGAAAATGGGCAAAAAGTTATAACTAAAAATCTGGTGGAAATGAATGATGTAATCTAGAAGTTAATAATGCATTTGGGAAAAAAAGAAAAAAGAAAAAAATAATGGACCTCCAACCTTCTCTGAACCATGTAGAATCACAAGTCAAATAAACATTTTAACACAAGTCTCTGTGAAAAAAGGGAGACATATTTGCCCTGGCAATTTAAACATATTTTGTTTTCTTTCTTTCTATTTTTTTTCAAAATGGGAAAGTGTTGGTAATACCAAAAATTAGTTGCTTCCTGATTTTCAAAGGGAGGGAGCCTCTATCCTTTAAGGCAAGAAAACCTACTTTAAAATAACCTCTCTCTCTCTCTCTCTCTCTCTGTCTCTCTCTGTCTCTCTCTCTCTCTCTCTCTCTCTCTCTCTCTCTCTCTCTCTCTCTTTCTCTCTGTCTCTCTCTGTCTCTCCTTTTTCTCCTCTCTCTCTACTTCTATCTCTCTGTCATCTATAATTTGCCTGTTTTCTATCTGCTTGATCATATTTATTCTATATAATTCATTCATTCATTTATACACTTAGTAATTTATTTGTATTTTATAATTATAAACTCATGATAAAAAATAGAAGTGTTGGGGGGGCGGAGCCAAGATGGCGGAGTAGAAACAGCACATCCAAGCCTCTCTGCCCCAAGATTCTCCACAAACTATGTAAAAAAGGACTCTGAAAAACTTCTGGAGCCCCAGCACCCACAGAACGACACAGAGAAGCTGACCTCCCGCTGAGGACAGCCCAGCACCCTGCAGGAAGGACCAGCGCAGCGGTCTGGGAGCCGGCAGCGCTCAGAGCGCAGAACTCAGGAGCCGAGCCGAGCCGAGGTCCACGTGAGCCGAGGTTTTAGCCCCAGGGCGGCAGGGCCAGCAGCCGGCTGGAGGAACCCCAGAAAACCAGGAACTGCAGAGATTCCAGAATTATCAACATAGACTTGCCTAGGACAAAATAAGAGGTTAGTGTCCTATGGACTTTGGGACCTGTATTTGGGGAATGCCTCAGCTCCCTCCCCTGGGGGCTAGAAGCTGCTGAAGAGACACGCCATTTCATAGTTTTCAGAGGCATTTCCGGCTCCCAGCCTACAAATCGTGGGGAGATCCAGGAATCAGTCTTGGGGGGTAATCGCTCTTGCTTTAACCTCCCTGGATCTGGATTGTGATCTAGGGTGGAAGTTGTGGGTGGGTTTACAGCTTGCCAGAAACGGAAGTTGCCCCCCACACGTTTGGGACGAAAATTCCTCTAGCTGGCCTTAAAGCCATAGTGTGACAACAAGCCCAAAAGTCAAGCAATTAAGTGGCAACATGCCAAGGCAAAGGAAACAGAAAAATGCAACCCTAGACTCCTATTTTCGGGGCATAGAGCGGGAAAAGGACTGTGAGGTCAGAAGTCCTGCTCCAAAAGCCCCAGGGGAAAACATGAGCGGGTTGCAGGCCATAGAGGACCTTAAGAAGGACTTTAAAAATCAAATAAGAGAAGTGGAGGAAAAATTGGAAAGAGAAATAGAAGGATGCAGGAAAAGTATGAAATGAGGGTCAACAGCCTGACTGAGGAAAACAACACCTTAAAAAATAGACTAACTCAAATGGCAAAGGAGGCCCAAAGGGCAATGAGGAGAAGAATGCCTTAAAAAGTCGAATTTGCCAGATGGAAAAAGAATCTCAAAAGTTCACTGAGGAGATTCATTCCTTCAAAGTTAGACTGGAGCAAATGGAAGCTAATGACTTTATGAGAAATCAAGATGCTGTTAAGCAGATCCAAACAAACGAAAGATTAGAAGGCAATGTGAAATATCTCATGGGAAAAACCACTGACCTGGTAAATAGATCCAGGAGAGACAATTTAAAAATTATTGGACTACCTGAAAGCCATGATCAAAGAAAGAACCTAGAAATCACCCTTCAAGAAATTCTCAAGGAAAACTGCCCTGATGTTTTTTCCAGAGGGGAAAATAGAGGTTGAAAGAATCCACCAATCACCTCCTGAAAAAGATCCCAAAAAGAAAACTCCCAGAAATATTATAGCCAGGTTTCAGAATCCCCAGATCAAGGAGAAAATACTACAAGCAGCCAGGAAGAAACAATTTCAATATTGTGGAAACACAATCAGAATAGCCCAGGACCTGGCAGCTTCTACACTGAGGGATCGAAGGGCATGGAATACGATATTCCAGAGGGCAAAAGAACTGGGAATGAACCCAAGGGTCACCCACCCAGCAAAACTGAGTATTTTGTTTCAGGGGAAAATATGGTCATTCAGTGGAATAGAGGACTTTCAAGCATTCTTGATGATAAAACTGGAGTTGAATAGAAAATTTGACATCCAGACGCAAGAAGTAAGAGATGCCTGAGAAGGTAATCAGGGAAAAGAAATCAAAAGGAACTTATCAAAGTTGAACTATTTACATTCCTATATGGAAAAGCAATATCTGTGACTGATGATCTTTCTCACTATGAAAATAATGGAAGAAGGGGGTGTGGTCATATGAATACATATGTGAATGTGTGTGTATATGGCTACAGTTATATATGGATAGAGGGCATAGGTTGAATTTGTTGGGAAGGGAGAATACTCAAGGGATGAAATTATGAGGTGAGAGAGGAAAGTGGCAAGAGATGGGGAGAGACAGGGTAGGGTAAACTATCTCATGTAGAAGAAGCAAGGGGAAGTGGTTGCAAGGGAGGGGGAGAATAGGAAGGCTAAAAAGGCAAAACCACATTCACATTGAATTTGGTTCAGGGAGAGAATGACATACATACTAAATGGGATATCTTAACCTGCAGCAGGATAGGGGGAAGGGGGATGAGAGGAGGGATGATGGATGGGGGGGCATCCTTGGGGGGAGGGGAGGTTGGAAGTACCCACTATAGAAGAGGGACAGGATCATGTAGGGAATGGACCAGGTGGGGGTGGGATGAGTGGGAGGGAATTATAAGCAGCCTTGTACAACATATCTACTATGATAATGTTTTGCATAGCTAGACATGTACAACATATACTGAATTACTTATATCCCAAGAAGGAATGGGTGACGAGGGAGGAAGGAAATGGATCTGAAATTCAAGGTCGTAACATTAAATGTTTCAAATATATATATAAATACTATTATTAATACTCTTTTGCCTATAATTGGGAGATAAGATGTGCAGGCATTGGGACACAAAGATTCATCTTCCTCTAATGGAAAAGTCGATGGGGGTATGGGAGAAGGTATGGGAGAGAGCAGATTGGAGGAAGCAATATCTTGTGGAACTGCTATTCTGGGAGGGTGGGTAGAGGAATAATGGGGGGAAAATGATTGTAACTCAAAATCTGGCGGAAATGAATGATGTAAAACAGAAGTTAATAAAGTATTTGTTTAAGAAGCAAAAAAAAAATAGAAGGGTTAACCTTGGCTCCTTTTCCTCAGCTTTTTGCCAATGGCCAGGCCTAAACACTGCTACCAGAGCTATTAAGACAAGGTAGGAGCTTTCTAATATTGCCATAGTTCTTACTTCATTCCTTCTGTCTCTCTGTGTTACTGGTCAGTGTCCTGTGTTTATCTTCTATGAAGATTGGAGCTGATCTTTTTTCAGTGGATTGAAATCACTGGTGATTGCATTTACCAAATTTTCTCATTTTCATAGCATTTTTAAAAATAAAAAGCATTTATTATCTAAATTCAGTTATATAATTAGTAGATATTCCAAAAGTATTAGGATAGCATTAAGCAACTACTGATTCAGTAGCTTTAAACTACACTAAGATTTTTTGCAACACAATTAAATTGTATACATATATTATGCACATTTGTGTATATGTGTATTTGTGTACATGTATATATAAATATATATGTATATATGATATTCATAAAACATCTAAGAAAATGTGAAACATGAAAATATTGGCACAAGAATACAGATATGAAAATACATGAAAGTATATATGCTGGTATAAAATTACAGTTATCTAAGAATACACATACATGTATATATACATGAATATATAGATACATATATATACATATATATACATGAAACTACATGAAGGTAAAAATGTAGAAATATGAAAAATGTGGATGCAATGCATTAAAGAATTATATGTGTGTCTGTCTATATGATGTGAGCTGATGAAAAGAAGAAAATATCTATAGAAATACATATATGAAAACACAAAATGCTGAAAAAGAGAAATATGAGATAACAAATCATATATATATATACCTACATGAAAATATGGCAATATAAACTATATTAAATACATATATGAAACATGGGAAGTATGTAAAATAAAGTTTTTCTATGTATAGTGCTTATATTGGTACACTATGCAAAGATAAAGAGGCAGGGATAATAATTATTTTAAAGCATTTGTGGAGAAGTGTAACTTAAGCTATGTTCATATTGTAATACTTTCAGATATGTGATCCCATTTCTTATAAACAATCTGAAGTCTATAGGTAGAAAATGCCTTTCAATTTTTATTCTTTTTCAGGCTTAAAAGTGACATAACTTTCTTCCAATTTATTACTCAAATATTTTCAAATAATGAACAGTTATGAGTACAATACTGACTCCATAAGAAATATCATTGCGTCATGTCATGTAAAGACAACAACAACAACAACAAAAAAAAACATTTCTACCACATATTGTCCCTTCTATCAAGTTATGTCATCCACTCATTACCTTAACCAGGAAGGGGATGGGACAATGACATTTTTCATTTTATTAGCTAATATAATAGCTAATAATATTATTATTAATATAATAATAATATTATTATATAATAATATTATTATATAATGATAATATTATAATATAATATAATATATTATTATATATTATATAATATATAATTAAAAATTATTGGAGTACTGAAAGCCATGATCAAAGAAAGAACCTAGAAATCACCCTTCAAGAAATGCTCAAGGAAAATTGCCCTGATGTTTTAAACCCAGAGGGCAAAATAGAGGTTGAAAGAATCCACAGATCACCTCCTGAAAAAAGATCCCAAAAAGAAAACTCCCAGGAATATTATAGCCAGGTTCCAGAATTACCAGTTCAAGGAGAAGATACTACAAGTAGCCAGGAAGAAACAATTCAATATTGTGGAAATACAATCAGAATAGCACAGGACCTGGCAGCTTCTACCCTGAGGGATTGTAGGGCATGTAATATGATATTCCAGAGGGCAAAGTACCTGGGATTAAAACCAAGAATCACTTACCCAGCAAAACTGAGTATCATGTTTCAGGGGAAAATATGGTCATTCAGTGGAATAGAGGACTTTCAAGCATTCTTGATGATAAAACTGGAGTTGAATAGAAAATTTGACATACAGACACAAGAAGGAAGAGATGCTTGAGAAGGTAATCAGGGAAAAGAAATGAAAAGGAACTTATCAAAGTTGAACTATTTACATTCCTGCATGGAAAAACAAGAACTGTGACTGATGAAACCTTTCTCAGTATGAAAATAATTGAAGAAGGATATATGGGCATATGAATACATATGTGAATGTGTGTATATATGTTAACAGTTATACATGGATAGAGGGCACTGGTTGAATTTGTTTGGAAGGGATGATACTTAAAGGGTGAATTTAAGAGGTGAGAGAGGAATGTGGCAAGAGGAGATGGGGAGAGACAGGGTAGGGTAAACTATCTCATGTAGAAGAAGCAAGGGGAAGTGGTTTCAGGGGAGGGGAAAAACAGGAAGGCCAAAAGGCAAAACCTTATTCTTATTGAATTTGTCTCAGGGAGAGAATGACATATATACTAAATGAGATATCTCACCTTGCTAGAGAGTAGGGGGAAGAGGGATGAGAGCAGGGATGATGGAGGAGAGGGCATTCTGGGGGGAGGGGAGGTTTGAAGTACCCACTATCAAAGAGGGACAGGATCTAAGCAGGGAATGGACCAGATGGGGGGTGGGATTGGTGGGAGGGAATTATAAGCAGCCTTTTACAATGTATCTACTATGGTAATGTTCTGCATAGGTATACATGTACAACACATACTGAATTACTTATCTTCCTAGAGTGAATGGGTGACAATTGAGGAAAGGACTGGATTTGAATTTCAAAGTTTTAAAATTAAATGTTTCAAATATATATAAATACTATTTTGCATTTAATTGGGAGATAAGATGTTCAGGTATTGGGGCACAGAGTTTCACTTCGCCACAATGGTAATGTCAAAGGGGGTATGGAATAAGACATGGGAGAGAGCAGATTGGATGACGGGACATCTTGTGGTACTGGTATTTTGTGATGGTGGGTAGGGGAAAATAGGGGAAAAAATTGTAACTAAAAATCTGGCAGAAATGAATGATGTAAACCAGAAGCTAATAAAGCATTTGTTTAAAAAAAAATAAAAGAAAATAAAAGAAAAGTACATGGCTCTTGGGGAGGCTAGGTGGCACAGTGAATAGAGCACTGGCCCTAGAGTTAGGAGGTCCTAATTGAAATCCAGCCTCAGACACCGCATATACAGATACACACACACACACACACACACACACACACACACACACACACACACACACAAACTAGTAGTGTTACCTTGGGTAAGTCACTTAACCCCAATTGCACTACCTCCCCCACTCCAAAAAGCTAAAAACATAAAATAAGATTACATTACTATTTTCTGCATAGTGTTCATTTGAAATTTTAGGTTTTGTGTATTCTACAAATTCCATTTCTAATTACTAACTTCTTTGAAATTATAGAAACGGGGGCAGCTAGGTGGCGCAGTGAATAGAGCGCCGGCCCTGGAATCAGAAGGACCTGAGTTCGGAGCTGGCCTCCGACACTTAATCCACACAAACAAAAACCTAGCCGTGTAACCTTGGGCAAGTTACTTAACCCCAATTGCCCCAAAGGGGCGGCTAGGTGGCGCAGTGAGTAAGAGTGCCGGCCTCGGAGTTGGGATGACCTGAGATCAGATCCGGCCTCAGAAAATGAGCACCCATGCATAAATAATGACTAGCCAGCCGTGTAACCTTGAGCAAGTTACTTAACCCCAATTGCTTAAAAAAAAAAAAAAAGAAAGAAAGAAATTATAGAAACTATGCAAGGAGATTTTCAACTATATAAAAGGTATATTTATTAAGAAAAGATGCTGTATGCTTAAACTGAGTTTATATTTTTGCCACCTGCACCAAAAAAATGCTTCCTTTTGAAATGAACATTGATATTGATATCTTTGAGCACTAGCTTCTATTATATCTATTTAAAAAAAACCTCATCTACACTTTTAAAATTAATTTAAAATTTAAAATTAGAATTAAACAAATGAATGTGATAATGTGACAGCTTTCGTGGCACCTACATGACTTTTTTAATCTGAACATCTCTAAGCAATTAGCACCATTATTTCAATTACCATTTAACTATTAATCAATTAGTACAGCACTATATTTGTATAAATGACAAAATCTTAGAAACATAGAAGAATTTGTACTTTTCCCAAGGTCAAAATGAAATGTAATTGTCTGAAGCAAGTTTAGACAATTTAATCTCATGCCTTTATTATTTTCTTAAGTGAAGCAATATAATACAAAGATAACTGAGCAGTGATAATAACCATCATTTGTGATTGTGTGTGTGCATGTGCATGTATGTGCATGTGGAAATGGTGTGTGGCAAGGCAGCATCATGGGATAGGTAAGCAAGCTACTACTAGTCACATATTTTAAATATTTGTCTATGAATATGAATTATTCTTATTAGTTTACCTTTAGTTATTTATTTTTAAATTAATGTATTATTAAACAATTATTCATTTTATTATATATAATTATATATACTTATGCAATCATTACATAATTATTAATTTTATTAATTTATCAAATAATTACAAACAATAATTATTTAATTAACTAGATTATTTTTATACTACTGAAGGAATTACTATCTTTTCAATAGCCATCTAGATCAAAACCCAGATTGTCCTCTGTAGTTACAATTCTCTGACTGAGTGAAAAGTATGCTCCATCAACTAGATATGTCCCTATGATTTTTTCCTTCACTGAATCATCGGTAGTTTTAGAGTCATCCAAAGTCCACTTCCTTTCTACCTGCATGTCTTAGGTTGCTTTGCCTATAAAAATTCATACACATTTAGGCAAATGAGTACAAAAATTATGTTTGATATGTTAAAAACATAATCACTGGTAGTATCACGTTTTTTATTTCTCTTACAACATTTTATTGACAACACCATCTTAAGATCTTAATGATTTCATTGGTTACACAATCTCATATTGTCCACAATATCTTGAGAAAGTCTTCTTTAGTATAAAGTTAGTTTATTTCCAAAATTTTATAAATGTTTAGTAGCCAATGAGATTAGAAATACAAAAGGATTAAACTTACTCTCAGGATAATTATTATCTTGGAATAAATTGGGGAAACCTTTAAATTCATTAACTGAAATCTCATACGAATGCATGCCTCTCTCTACTACTACAAGCTATCATTATTTTAAACTTGGAACTCATTAACATAGTCATACCATCTAGAAGGAGGAAGCAAAATATATTTACATGAAAATATTTTACATGATTGAGTGAATATCTGCAGTCTTCCCCTGTTTATAGAATCATACAGCTTGTCTTCATATAACAAGGATTTGATTGGTTAGACTCAAGATGGAGGAGAAGAAAAAGCACTTCCATGCAGCTCGATGGAGGAGAAGAAAAAGCACTTCCATGCAGCTCCTGCTCCCATAACTTCCAAATTCATGTAAAAGGGATCTCTGAACAGACTCTGGAGCTATAGAAACCACAAAATGACACAGAGAAGCTAACCTCCCACCGAGGACAGCCTGGAAGCCCAGCAAGGAACGGTCAGCACAGCACTCTGGGAGCCAAGCCCATGACCCCGTGAGTCGCAGGTTTTAACCCAAGGGCAGCCAGACCAGCATATGGCTGGAGCGACACCAGAACACCAGCAGCTGTGGCATTTTTATTATTACAAAAACATAGATGCCAAGAAGAAAATGAGAGGTTAGTGCAGTATGGACTTAGGGTCTCATTAGTTGGGAGAGCTTATCGGCCTCTTTCCCTGGGGGAAAGAAGCAGCTGAGAAGCTTCAACACAGTCATGTGGTAGCAGCTCCAGCTCCTGGCCTGTGTACCTTAGGGGGACCAGGTGAAAATTCTTGGGGGTAATCTTTCTTGCTTTAACCTTCTTGTATCTGGATGGCAGTCTAGGGTGGAGGTCTTGGGGTGTGTGACCAGCTTGCCAGAGCGTGGGGAGGCTTCACAGAGGGCAAACAACTAATACCTCTGGCAGCTGGGATAACCCCAGTGTTTGGGACAGAAGCTCACGTGGCTGGTGGCAGAGTCCTACTGTGGCAACAAGACCAAAAGTCAAGTAATTGAGTGGCAACATGTCTAGGCAAAGGAAACAAAATAAACAGAAAAACTCAACATTGGACTCCTATTTTGGGGGCTACCAGGTCCAAACCATGGAACAGGAGGAAGACTGTGAAGTCAGAACTCCTGCACCAAAAGCCCCAAATAAAAATAGAAGCTGGTTACAGGCTATAGAAGATCTTAAGAAGCAGATAAGAGAAATGGAGGAAAAATTGGGAAGAGAAATGAAAAAAAGATGCAACAAAATTATGAAATGAGAGTCAATAGGCTGACTGAGGAAAATAACATCTTAAAAAATAAACTAATGGAGGAGCCAAGATGGTGGAAAGAAGCAGTAACCTCTCTGAGCTCCTCAGTCACTAAGTCTCAAAGGGTGAATCTGAGTGGATTCCTGAGTGACAGAGCCCACTGGAAGACAGAGTGTTGCAGAGTCCAGCCCAGGAGGTTGCCCAGTGTGTCCAGACAGATCAAGCGCAGAGCATGTGGGGTCTGCACAGCTCAGACCTAAGAGCAGACAAGCAGACTACACCAGAGAGAGAAAAAAAACCAGCCTGCAGACTTACCAAGGACAAATCACAGGCATCTCGTGGATGGGAGGGGGCATTGGAGTCAGGTAGGAGAGTCTGGCCCTCAGGGGAGAGAGAGGCTTCTCTGGCTGCATTCGGGCCCCCAGCCTGGAAGATTGGAGAGACTGCCTGCCTGTACAATACAGAGGCTGGAATGGCAAAGTAAATTCTAGCTGCTCTGATCCTCCCATCCCTCCTTCATGAAGCAGAAAACCCAAAGATAAGTCTTCCACCCAGATTGAAATCCCAAGTTAATGGAAATAGCCACAGGCTTGTGAGTCTCCAAGAAGGGGTGTAACCGAGACAGCCAGGAGTCTTAAGAGAAGGAAGGGAGGGGTCCCAACAAGCCCTACCTAACCTCACCAACAAAAGCCTACTTATAGCCCAGGGTTATAGAGGCAGATATCTGAAGTGGTCAGACACACCCCCACCTACACATCTACATTCCTCACTGACTTCCCTGACTTAGCCATAAACTAGCCACCCAGAGGTATTCAAATTCAAGGATCAGGCCCTAAACTCATAGCCAGAGAAACTAAGAAACAGGAAGTCACAATGGGAAAGAAGGAAGCTTAGAAGGAGAAAGGGAAGGCAAGAAAGTCTATTCGAGCTTACTATGCAGGGCATGAACAACCAAATACACAGGACAATATAGACTCTCTAACCACACCTGAGACCACAGAAGGAAACATGATCTGGTCTCAAGCCCAAATAGCATTCCTGGTGGAGCTTAAGAAAAATTTTAAAGAAGAAATCTATGAGGCAGTGACCAACTTGGAAAAACACCTCAGTGAAGTAATTGGAGAAAATACCTCCCTAAAAAAGGAACGTCAAAAATAACTGAAGACCATAACTCGCTAAAAATGAGAAACAATCAAACTGAAACTCAGAACTCTATGATGCAGCAAGAGTCAATCAAACAAAACAAGACAATCAAAAAATTTAAAGAAAATGTAAAATATCTCACTAGAAAAATAAATGATCTAGAGAATAGATCCAGGAGAGACAACCTAAAAATTATTCGTCTACCAGAAAGCCATGATGAAAGAAGCAGCCTAGACAACATCCTCCAAGAAATTGTCAAAGAAAACTGTCCTGAGGTCCTAGAATCAGAAGATCAAATAGCTATCGATAGAATTCACCGGATTCCTCCTGAGAGAGATCCCAAACTGAAAACTCCAAGAAATATAGTCTCCAAATTCCAGAATTACAAGATTAAAAAAAAATTCTATAAGCAGCCAGAAAGAAACAATTCAAATA
This sequence comes from Gymnobelideus leadbeateri, assembly GCA_011680675.1. Lineage (NCBI taxonomy): Eukaryota > Metazoa > Chordata > Mammalia > Diprotodontia > Petauridae > Gymnobelideus > Gymnobelideus leadbeateri. The sequence continues at coordinate 626,755 of WOXC01009000.1, forward strand.
TCGAGGAATTACAGTTAGGATCACACAGGCCCTAGCAGCTTCTACATTAAAAGAGTAGAGGGACTGGAATTTGATATTTCGTAGGGCAAGAGAGCTAAGACTACAACCAAGGATTAACTACCCAGCAAAACTGGGCATAATCTTTCAGGCAAGAAGATGGTCATTTAATGAAATAAGAGACTTCCAGACTTTCCTGATGAAAAAGCCAGAGCTCAATGGAAAATTTGATCTCCAATTACAAGACTCAAGAAAGACATAAACAGGTAAACAAGAGAAACACAGACTCACTCATGCATAAGTGCACACACCCACACCCAAAAACACACGCTCATTACTTGGGATGCAACAAGAGCAAACTGTTCACCTCCCTATATGTTGAGCTGATAACTGTCAATATTTGAAATCTTTATGATTATCATGACCTGCAAAAGGGTTATACTTAGATAGAGGGTGTGGGTATGGATGCACTAACCTGAAGTCTAAAAAAAATATTATGGGGATCAAAGCGACTGTAATGGGAAAAAGGAAAGTATGAGATAGGAAAAGGTAAAATATGCCAACTGAAGAGGCATTAAAACACACTATAGAAGATGGGAAAAAAGAGGGAGAGTAACATCATTTACACACTATTCTCACTGTTTCTGGCTCAAAGATGGATCAACTTAATCAGTGAAGTTTAAGATTCTATTGTGAATAGACACATAAATTCATTAAATAGAGGAAAAGGAGGGAAGGACAGGAGCACTGTTTGAAATTTACTCTCATTAGTTTGGAATCAAATGGGGAGAAATTTATTCTGATAAGTAAAAAAACTCATTGTGTCCTATAGATAGTGGAAGGGTAAGGGGGGTGAAAAAGAGGAGACTAAAGCGGGGGATTAGAAGGAAGGGAAACGGTAGTAAGGGGAAAGGGTAGGTAAAGAAGGGGGATCACTGGGTGAGAACACTGAGGGAGGGGGCAGTCAAAAGGGAAAACTTCAAGGAGGGGAAGGGAGAAAGAAGAAACAAAAACATAAACAGGGGAGGGAAGGATGGAGGGGAAGAGACAGTCATCATTACTGTGAATATGAATGGGATGAATTCTCCCATAAAACAGAGGCTGATAGCAGAATGGATTAAAAACCATAATCCTACAATATGCTGTCTACAAGAAACACATTTGAAACAAAGGGATACCCACAGGGCAAAGGTAAAAGGTTGGAGTAAAATTTATTATTCCTCAGCTAAAGTAAAAAAAAAGCAGGGGTAGCTATACTTAACTCTGATAAAGCAAAAGCAAAAATTGATCTAATTAAAAGAGATAAGGAAGGAAACTATATCCTACTAAAAGGCACCATCAAGAATGAAGCAATGTCACTACTTAATATATATGCACCAAGTGGTATAGCATCCAAATTCCTAGAGAAGAAGTTGAAGGAATTAGAGGAAGATATAGATAGCAAAACTATACTAGTGGGGGACCTTAATCTCCCCCTCTCTGAACTCGATAAATCTAACCTCAAAATAAAGAAGAAAGAAGATAAGGAGGTGAATAGAATCTTAGAGAGACTAGATATGATGGATCTCTGGAGAAAACTGAATGGGGATAAAAAGGAATTTACTTTCTTTTCAGCAGTGCATGGTACATACTCAAAAATAGACCATGTACTAGGGCATAAAAACCTCACAATCCAGTGCAAAAAGGCAGCAGAAATATTAAATGCATCATTCTCAGATCATGATGCAATAAAAATTATATGCAATAAAGGGCCAGGGAAAGATAGACTAAAAACTAATTGGAAATTTAACAATTCAATCCTAAATAATAGATGGGTCAAACAAGAAATTACAGAAACAATCAATTATTTCATTCAAGAGAATGATAATAATGAGACAACATACCAAAATTTGTGGGATGCACTAAAGGCAGTTCTCAGGGGAAGTTTTATATCCCTGAGTGCATACTTAATTAAAGCAGAGAGAAGGGAGGTCAATGAATTCGAAATGCAATTGAAAAAGCTAGAAAAAGAACAAATTGAAAATCCCCAATTAGTACTAAATTAGAAATATTGAAAACCAAAGGTGAGATTAATAAAATTGAAATTAAGAAAACTATTGAATTAATAAACAAAACTAAGAGCTGGTTTTATGAAACAATCAACAACATTGATAGATCCTTAGTCAACATGATCAAAAAAAGAAAGAAGAAAACCAAATTATGAGTATCAAAAATAAAAAGGGTTGAACTATTTACATTCCAATATGGAAAAGCAATAACTGGGACTGATGATATCTTTCTCACTATGAAAATAATGGAAGAAGGGGTGTGGTCATATAAATACATATGTGAATGTGTGTGTATATGGTTACAGTTATATATGGATAGAGGGCATAAGTTGAATTTGTTGGGAAGGGAGAATACTCAAGGGATGAAATTATGAGGTGAGAGAGGAAAGTGGCAAGAGGAGATGGGGAGAGACAGGGTAGTGTAAACTATCCCATGCAGAAGAAGCAAGGGGAAGTGGTTGCAAAGGAGGGGGAGAATAAGGAAGGCTAAAAAGGCAATTTCTCACAAAGTCACTAGCTTCCAATTGCTCCAGTCTAACTCTGAAGGAATGAATCTCCTCAGTGAACTTTTGAGATTCTTTTTCCATCTGGCAAATTCGACTTTTTAAGGCATTCTTCTCCTCATTGCCCCTTTGGGCCTCCTTTGCCATTTGAGCTAGTCTATTTTTTAAGGTGTTGTTTTCCCCAGTCAGGCTGTTGACCCTCATTTCATACTTTTCCTGCATCCTTCTCATTTCTCTTTCTAATTTTTCCTCCACTTCTCTTATTTGATTTTTAAAGTCCTTCTTAAGGGCCTCTATGGCCTGCAACTCGCTCATGTTTTCCCCTGGGGCTTTTGGAGCAGGACTTCTGACCTCACAGTCCTTTTCCCGCTCTATGCCCTCAAAATAGGAGTCTAGGGTTGCATTTTTCTGTTTCCTTTGCCTTGGCATGTTGCCACTTAATTGCTTGAGGTTTGGGCTTGTTGCCACACTATGGCTTTAAGGCCAGATAGAGGAATTTTCGTCCCAAACGTGTGGGGGGCAACTTCCATTTCTGGCAAGCTGTAAACCCACCCACAACTTCCACCCTAGATCACAGTCCAGATCCAGGGAGGTTAAAGCAAGAGCGATTACCCCCCAAGACTGATCGCTGGATCTCCCCACGATTTGTAGGCTGGGAGCCGGAGCTGCCTCTGAAAACTACAAAATGGCGTTTGTCCTCAGCGGCTTCTAGCCCCCAGGGGAGGGAGCTGACGCATTCCCCCAAATACAGGTCCCAAAGTCCATAGGACACTAACCTCTTACTTTGTCCTAGGCAAGTCTATGTTGATAATTCTGGAGTCGCCACAGCTCCTGGTGTTCTCGGGTTCCTCCAGCCGGCTGCTGGCCCGCCACCCTGGCGCTAAAACCTCGGCTCACGCGGACCTGGGCTCGGCTCCGCTTCCTGTGCTCTGCTCTGTGCGTGCTGCCAGCTCCCAGACGACTATGCTGGTCCTTCCTGCAGGGCTGCTGGGCTGTCCTCAGTAGGAGGTTAGCTTCTCTGTGTCGTTCTGTGGGTGCTGGGGCTCCAGAAGTTTTTCAGAGTCCCCTTTTACATAGTTTGGGGGGAATCTGGGGGCAGAGAGGCTTGGAGGAGCTGTTTCTACTCCGCCATCTTGGCTCCGCCCCTAGATGAATGTTTTAATGTTTCTATTTCCTTCTTTGACTTAACTCCATATGAGCAATATCCATTCATATAGCTAGCAGTTTGGTTCACAAGGCTTCATGGAGTCATGGAAAAGCCATATCACCATGTGATACCATAGGGATTTATTACCATTGAGTATAAACATTGCTATATAATAGCAACACTCAAGCAGAATATCAGATTCTATGGTATATAATTGTTCCTGGATCATAGTTTTAGCAGGAATACAATAATTGAAACAAAAGTCATGGCAACTGTTCCTTTAATCCTGGGTTGTATTAGATATCAAGGCATGATTTCTTTAAAATCATTTCATGTAATGCAAAAGCAGATTTTTAGGAAAAAGCTGTGGTCCTCAATACACCTGCATTTGTTAGCTGCACCAGTTGGGTAAGTCACTTAACCTCTGTTTTTTTTTTTTTGTTTGTTTGTTTGTTTGTTTTATTAAATCAGTTTCCACAACTAGAAAGTAGAGATGACGAGATGACAACATTTATGTGGGAAGGTTGATTTTAGGATCAAATCAGAAGATATTTATAATATATCAGAGTATCTGACACAAAGTAGGCACTACATAGATGTTTATTCCTTTCCCATTTCTTTCTCCCTCTCCATTGTTGCTGCTGCATAATGTGGGATTTTGATCTGTTCCTCATTTTGTGAGTTTGTGTGTCTTTATGGAGGCCAATTTTATAGGATTCAAATTATGGGGAAATATGTAAATTCTGAGATCATATAACTCACATAGAGTTTTCATGAGTATTTTTTGAGTATTTACCTTCTGTGCAAATTAGAAAGGAATAAAGAAAATAGGTTTGCCTGATCTGATGACAGTGTAGACAAAGTAGGTGTAGTTGAAAAGAATGAAGGGTTTCCTCAATCCTTAGTATTAGGAACACAACTTAAAAAGCAAGCCATTAATTTATATTACATAAACCTAGACATACTTTGAAATTGGTATTTCATCTCTGTGGTAATTCAACAACATTTATTGAGCAAGCACTGTCTGCAAACACTGTCTGAAGTAATTTGATTGAATTAATACTCAAAAGATATGGAAAAACTTACTGTGTAAGCAGCACTATATTAGCATTAAGGTGATAGGGTTTATTGCGGCCAAGAGATCACACTGAAAGGTAGAATTCTGTGGACTTACTTAAAAAAAAGAATAACTTAAAATTTCAGTTACTGAGTGAACATAAGAAAGAGTGTGTAGCAACAGGCTGTTAAATATAAATTTACCTAAGTAAAGCCACATAGAGAGAAGTGTTTAGAGTAGACAGGATTAGTTAGGAAAATCTTCATAACGCTGTAAGGTTATCTATTTGTAACTGGAAGGCTCAGTAACTAGACAGTATCTGCTCCAATCCCATAATTTTATAAATGTAGAATATAAAACCCAGATAGATTAAGTATATTATCTGAAGTCATATAGCACAAGTGAAAGAACAAGAAGGACATAATTTTGAAAGAGAATAGACATTGTTAGGCATATAGGAAATGGGGGATGTTAAATTCATAAACAAGAGCATTTACCAATATATCATTCAAGAAATAGGTCAAGTAAGACTAGACAGGTAAACCAGTAATATTCTATTAAAAACTAAAACCATAGATCAAAAGGTCCTTAACTTGGAGTTTAACTTGATTTTTTTCAAGTATTTTAATAACTGTATTTCAGTTTCCTTTTTAATACTATGCATTTTATTTTGGGCACACAAATCATTGTTAGAGGGGCTCCATAGCCTACTGAATTAGCCTATCTTAATGATGTAATTTATCTTAATCATATAACCACTATTTTATCAATCAATCAATAGCTGAACAGGAAAAGAAGCAAAACAACAGTTTCTTTCTTCAAAGAGCTCACAATCTAGTGGAGGAGAAAATAGGCAAATGAACATATACAAACAGCTATGCAGGATAAGTGGGAAATAATTATTAGAGGGAAGACACATGAATTAAAAGGGATTGGGAGGAATTCCCATAAAAGTTGGGATTTTGGTTGAGACTTAAATAAGCTTTCATTTATTTAGTGTTTCATTTATTAAGTGTTTAAGTGTTCCAGGTATTATGCTAATAGCTGGGCATGCAAATGAAGTAAAAAAGAAAAAAAATGTCTCTGCCTTCATGGTGTTTACATTTTAATGGGAGAAAATAAAACACAAAAGGGATAATCAAAACAGATGATAGATAAGAAT
>WOXC01009002.1:0-218326 GCA_011680675.1 Gymnobelideus leadbeateri
GATATTCCATATTCAGTTTCTATGATTCTGGAGTTCACATTCAGCCTTGTACATACATTTACACAAAGTAAAACCTATACAGTTATTACAGTGGAGGGAGATGTGTAATTATATACACATACACACATCTGTATGTATGTTCGTGTATTTGCATATATGTGTACATGTATGCCCATTTGCGTATAAATGAGATCTCATTAAAGGCTACAAAACTTTCAAAGCCAAGAAGACCTGAGTTTAGGTCCCACCCCTGACACATACTGTCTGTATGACTGGGCAACTCACTTAACTTTTCAATGCTCTAGACAACTCTCTAGGGCTGAAAGTTGCATCAAAGGTGCCACCCTCTGTTGCCAGAGGGACTTTCCTCTTCCCCAAGGTCCCTGTAGCAATAACATCCCAAGTCCAGTCCCTAACCCTGCAAGCTCCTTCCCCCATATTAATGATGTCTTTCTTGTCTGTGATGTCTGTTTTGTTTTATGATCAAGGACTGTGTCATTTAGATGTTGTAAAGTGTCTAGGAGTGTCATGTAGACATTAGGAACACAATAAACTTTCTAATTAGTCATTGCTTTCCTTACTGAAATTCCCTTACATCTAGACTGGTCTTGCATAAACAACAGCTCCCCAATTCCCTTAGGAATTCATAGAAACATTTTGGCAATTGTACATTTTAATTCCCCCTCTATTTCTGTTCTTCCTGTAGCATGCCCTGCCACTCCCTGGTTTCATCTTCCTGGCTTCTGATATCTATGATCATGCACTTCTTTTTAATAAATCTGGTAAGTTTGGAATTGAAATATTCATAATACAGTAAAGAGACAATTGGCATTTTCTGAGGCAGGGTCTGCGTTCTTCTAACTCATTTTTTAATGGTCCAAGCAAATGTGTGCACACATTTCAGTGTCTTTAGTATTTTATTGTTAATATTGATGGGTATTTCAGAGATGATGAAGCAAAATAATTAAATTATAATGACCAGAAGTATAAATTCTACATCACTTATGTGTCATACTTTTTATCCTTTATCAAACAAATTAGTAACAGTCTCCCGATCCAAGTGTTTTTGTATTTTTAACAATGCAACTCAGGGTAAGGCTTGTGTGTCCAGGGCTATAGAAGCAGGATCATATATAAAACATCTCAGGGGCTTAGGTTGCCTGGTGTAGTACCAAGGCATGATCACTTGTAGGGCAAGGAGGGCAAGGGATTTAGGCATAAAGGATAGCGTAGAGTTGAACTGGTTTCCCAAGGGCTTGAGGGAAGAGATAGGAGAATGCAGAAAGGTCTAGAAAGGAAGTGAGGTGTGGTAAGTTTGGAATTCATGGTGAAGAGGAAGAAGGAGTTAAGTATTGGAAAGCAGAAGAAAAGATGGAATGATAGAAGTTTACTATTAGATAAAGGAATTGGCATTCATGAGAAAGGAAATGGACCACTGAGGGTGATGGCAGGTATGACTTTTTCAGTGTGGAAGTAGGTGGAATAGTGGAGTCTCATGGAAATCAAACTAGAAACTTAGGCACTGGAAAGTTAGGTTATATGAGGAAAAATCAATATCTATATTGAAGTTCCCTGATATAAGGGCAGGAATTGGGGAAGGAGAGAGGCTGGGAACCAGCCACTGAACTCCTTGAGAAAGGAAAGGGATGTCATGGCCCCCAGGATCTGGCTTGGGTGATAAACTTGAATAGTGTGACCCTCAGAGCAGGGGAAATTGCTGAGTGTGGTAGTGGGGAATGAGATATATTATAACTCTGTCACCAGGGTATACCAGGCAGGGGGTCTGAGTGACAATGCAGCCAGTACCAGAAAGGGTGACTAGAGAAAGTATCCCTGGAAGGGAGCCAGGTCTCCATGAGGACCAGAAGATGAAGGAAAAGGTTTGAGATGGAGGCACATTTGTTAATCATGGATCAAGAGGATGGGGTGGTGAGATCTGTAGTGAAATATTGGAGGGAGAGAGGTTGAGGGGGATGGGAATGAAGGGTAGGCAGCTGGAGATGGAGAGTGGGGCCTGAATTTCAGCTTCCTGGGGTTCAGAATTACTGCCTCAAGGAGAGGATGAGGGAAAGGAGTGTGCTAACCAATGAGGAGTGACTCTAGGCAGAATATCAGGGGTGGAGGGAAGCAGGTGATGAGTCTAACTTCATTGCAGGGGGCACGTTGTGTCCTTGTGAGGCCACTGAAGGCCTGAGTTATAGAAGGCAAGAACAAGTGAGTCATGTCATGAGGCCGGAGGTAGCAGCAGGAGATGGGCCTGGTCCAGAGATGGTCTGGAGAGACCTGGAGAGCAGAGACCACAGGTGGCTCCCTGGGTATATGCTGGTATATGCTGGTGTGGTAGGCCTCAAACCCTGCTCCCACCCCCCACAGACACTCCTTACCCCAGGAGAGCCATCGGGGGGAGGTGTTCTATGTCCTGCTGTCCTGCCAAGCACATTCCCCAACACATTCCCTGTAGCCACTACCTTTCATCCCACTCACACACCCAAGGTATACTCTGAATAGACCTTCATCACCACAACTGCCTCACAGTACTCAAGCTCTTAGAACCACAATCCAGTCTCATGTTTTTCTGATGTCTTGAAATATGCCCATGAAATTTCAGTCATTCCCTTTTTAAGCATCTTCTTCAGCATCTAGAGGTGGCAAGATAGTTCTTCCCACATAGCTAGAGAACAGCCCAATGCAGAGGGTGGGGCCTGGAATTAGGAAGACCTGAGTTCAAATTTGGGCACAGATACTTTCTGGCTGTGTGACCTTGGGCAAGTCACTTCACTTGTTTGTCTCAGTTTCCTCAACTGTATAATAGGGTAATAACAGGACCTACCTCATAGGGTTATTGTGAGGTAATGATTGTAAAGCAGTACCTGGCACAAAGCAACTGCTTGTTCTCTTTCCCTTCTCCATGCAGGTAATGAGGCTTGTTTCTACTTTTCCCTGTTAATCTCCCAGCAGACAGCATGCCAGCTTTGCAAGCTCTGTGCTCCCTTTCTCCCTGGGGAGGGTGAAGCCCAGAGTCCTCCCATGCTCTAGGAGCCCCTCCGAGGCTCACTCCTTGTATAAGGGCTTGGGCGCCTGATGTCTCCTGCTGGGTCAGATGGTCTCCACTGGCAAAGGCTTGTGTCAGCACTGCCCTGTCTAGCAGCCTCCAGCCATCTTTGTGCTGGTCCTTCCCTTCTGCTTTCACTTAGGGACCTGAGCAGTACAAAGAACATCCTCATCATTTTCCCTGCCCCTTTCTGGAGGCCTGGGGTGAAAGGTCTGAAGTATTCCAGGCCCTACTGCCAAATACTTCTGTGACTGAACATCTCCAGGCCTCAGTTTCCATAATTTTGCCTTTTTTTTTTTTTTTGGAGTGGGGAAGATGGGCAATTGGGGTTAAGTGACTTGCCCAAGGTCACACAGCTAGTAAGTGTTAAGTGTCTGAGGCCAGATTTGAACCCAGGTCCTCCTGACTCCAGGGCCGGTGCTCTATGCACTGTGTACCCTAGCACCCCCATTTCCATAATTCTGAAGTGAGGGGACTAGAGGGAGTGATCTGTATGGTCCTTTCACTCCTAAATCATAGGCTGTTTTACTGCAGCCCAGACCCAAAGCTTCTCAGACCCTCCTCAAGGCAGAAAGGCTGTTGGTCAGCTCTCTCCTACCCGTAAACCACATTTCATTCACTTGTAGCCTCTCATCTGAGCTGACTCTGGATCCTAGGCCTTGCCTTTGTGGCAGAATCAGTCTGATGTATATAGGATGGGATAGACCTGTGTGCTTCAGCCCCATGTTGGTTGTTCTGGGCCTTCACACAGTTAGCTGAAGGAACACGTCTATCAGACCCTCCAGGTTGTCTGGAGCAGGGCATCCTTATAAACAGCTTTACTCACCTCCTTCTTAAAGATCTCCCCCAGACCTGTCATGGTTTTTATCTGGCAGAACTCCTTTATATGATCAAGCAAAGGTCTCGTGAGCTCCCCATACTAAGCATCAAAGCTCCAACATTCTATGTCGTGTATGGGTGACTAAATATTGAACAGAACTTCTCAACACTCAGGAACTTTTCTAGCAATGTCTTTCTCCCCCATCAGAAGTACTTGGCAGTTAAGTGAAACCCTTACCAGCTTCCCAGTCCTTGCGGCTTTCTCATATTTAATCCAATGAAAACATATGGAGCTGTTTCCAGAAAACTAAGTCATTTTATGATTCCCTTGAAAAAAATCAATGTGGATATAATCACTAGTTCTCCCGAGAACAGTCAGTGTCGACTGCTGTAGGCGATTATGTTGAACAGGGAACTGCACTGGCTGCCCAGGCTCTTCATCCTCCCCATCAAACCATCCAGAGCAACAGGGGGATGGGAAGGTGTTAGGGTGCCCATACGTTCCTTTCATGGCCCCCAGTCTCCCTGGGTGTACACCTGAATCTAAAATGTGATGGTGAGCTCAGCTTTCCAGAATTCCTAGGGCTGTACTGGACAGGAGCTAAGCCCCCGGCTCTCTTCCCTCTTCTCTGCTACTGGTGTCTATCATGTGTGTTGGCGGAGGAGGGAGGGATGGACTAAGAAGGAGGTTGCCATGCATGCCTTCCCCATGGTCCTAGATGACCACACAGGAAGGGAGATCCCAGTTGGTCCCAGGATCCTCAGCCTTCCCACTTCCTTCTGCCATCTTCCTACTCAACTACTCTTGTTCTCTGCTTTCATGTGCCCATTTGAAATGCTTCCTCTCAGCAACCATGGTCTCCTCCCTGCTCCCTCACTCGTCATATTCAGGCCAGTTTCCAGGCCCTGGTGTCACATAAAACAGCCCTTTGCCCACTTTCCCATGCACAACTGCAATTAGTCACTTTCATTTGCAGCCTCACAACACCTACATCCACCTGCCATTGTAAGCCCTGCAGCCCAGTCTGACATGGGTTCTGGTTTATAATAAACAGCAGGAGGTGCCTTAGCACAAATAAGAATTTAAGGCTTGAAGAGGCCTTGGCATTAATGTCATGACCCTGCTTGACTTCACATCATCATTTTTTATCTTCAGTGTGTCCTTTTAAAGTAAAGTAGGGATTTGTAAAGTAGGGAGCCCAGTACCTGGGCTCTTTTATGGAAAAAACAATCGGAATTTATTGAAATAATATTATTTCTGGTTTGATTGGAGGAATGAGTTCAGCAGTTTCTTGGGGTGACTGAAGCAGTTGGTGAAGCAGGAGAGCAAAGTTCTTACTGCTGAGTCAACTTGTGTCATAACCTCTGATGAGACGCCATAGGCAGAAGGACCACATTTGCCTCTTGTTCAGCCTGTATTCTTCTGGTCAAAACCGATGAACATTCACAAACGTCTTTGTTTTCTTGTAATCCTTCCAGAGCTGTATCAGGTTCCAGTCGTCGGCGTGACGATGCCCATCATGTGGTTCTATCTCCTCATGAACATCTTCACTCAGTATCCTTTGGTCTCTGTTGGGCTGCTGCCCTTCCCTTCCTCCAGCAGGGAAGAGGTGCTCACATCCTTTAATTCTCAGAACACTGGGACACAGCTTTGATTTCTTATCTCGATACCTTTTCTGCAGGGAATGAGGAGAAAAATGGCCCTTCCTGAAATCTCCTTGCTGAAAGGTGATATTGCAATGTTTGTCAAAAGACGATAGAACAGAGATGCTAATTGTGGAGACATGGGGTGCATATAGGGGGTGTGCCACCTGAGATAAGAGACGTGTTTAAGGGAAATAGCTGTATGTAGAGAAGATGCAGTGAGTGATATAAGGATTTACATACTGATCTGATTTGGTAATGTGTAATCCTGGGTTAAACATCCCAGCATCTTAAGGGGCGCCCTGAAACCCTGGAAAAGAATTTCAAAATTATTTGAATAAATTTTAGCAATTTTTAAAGTTTGTATCATGGCAAGGTATCGAGGCTTATTTTCTTGCTTCCTTTGTGGAAGTCAGGTGCGTTCCTTTATAGTAATGGGACATTGAGTGGTGTCAGGAAATCAAGTGACAATGTCATAAACCCTAAAGAGGAGTCCTGGGATGAACCTGAAGAACCTGGGGGGATGGGGTTAAGTTGCTAAAATCACATGGAAAGGTTCAGAGCCAACAGCAGAAAGTTTTTAGGCACAATTGAACTGAGGCCTGTGGTTGGAATGGCAGGAATTATGCAGGATAATCTGCACCACTGCTGCTACCTCGCTGACTTCTTAATCACAGACTCTTAGCCCCTTAACCTCTGCCCTCCAGGTATGTCTGCATCCGGGGTGTGTTCATCCTAACCACAGAGTGCACCTCCCTCACCGTCACACTGGTGGTGACACTACGCAAATTTGTCAGCCTCATCTTCTCCATCCTCTACTTCCAGAACCCTTTCACCCTGTGGCATTGGTTGGGCACCATGTTTGTCTTTGTTGGGACTTTGATGTACACCGAGGTATGGAACAGCCTAGGGGTATCCGGGAGGCAGCCCCAGAAAGAGGACAAGAAGGACTGAGGTTCATCTGGGATGGACTCTCCTGCACTTGGGAGGGTGGTGAGAGTCTGGCTACCGTCCCACTTTCTTTAAAGCTTACATCCCCCAGCATAGACCCAAATACCTAGCAGGGAATCCTCCTGTAGAGGGAATTTTAGTATTCCTGATGTCTGTGCTGACCAATAATTTGCCGCTGCCGGATGAAGCATCCATCCACCAACTCAGACATAGAGAAGGTGTAGTTCTGGTCTCCTGAGCAGAGTATCCATTTGTATTTTTATGAAAGTGTTCAAGATATGTATTTATTCAGTTCCAAGGATGTGAAGGACCTGATTTTATACTAGTAGTCTCAGACAGGATTAGCCTTTTCACAGCAGCCAATAGCTCTAGTCCTCCTCTATCACCAGCAGCAGTGAACCGCTCAGACCCACCTGACACAATCACCCAACAGTCAAGTGGGTAATTAACTGAGGCAATAGCGACATGTGAAACTGCAGCGGGTCAGGTGGCAGCGCCTCTGCTTCCCCACTAATGGTTTCATTTGTCCTCACTGTCTCATCCATCCATCCAGAGGTAAAGTGATGATGACATGTTCATTGAATGCCCTGATTGCAGTAGCCCTGAAACAATCCAATTACAAGCACAGTCATATTAGTACCTACTCTGGTCCACCGTTAGCCTTTGTGGGAGGGTCCTGCACTGAGTAAGTTTGGTAAAGATGAGCTCCTTGATGTGAAGGTTGAGGTGGCATCTTCACGACAACAGTGAACAAGCTTGCTTCGTGCTGGCTGGCCCTGATCAGAAGCTACAAGATGAGGTTAATCTCTTGGGACTTTTGTATTCACTCTGTCCTAAGGAGACAGATCAATAAGGCATCCAAAGGCCTTTTGACCAGGGAATGTCAACTCTGCTCAGGAACTTTGGTAAAGTACACGAAAACCAAAGCCTGTCACAACACCAATTAGATTTTAATTTTACATAATATTACATCAGATCAAATCATGATTATATTAAAACCAAAATCTTATCACAAAGTATCATTTGAACGTGGTAAATACTATTCTGTTTTATGATGTATCTGTATCTCTTGTCTTTTGTTAGACAATTAAAAATAGTATTTGCCTCTATTTTGATCATTTCATAAATTGAGTTTCCTTCTGAAAATCAAGAGAATGTAATTTTTGGTTTGATAAATCATTTGGTTTATTATGTGGAGGTGGAATAGGCTGGTTTCCAGAAGCTATTATTCCTTAAGTCTTTCTCAGCACAGGTCTCACTTTCCTGCTGTAAGTGTCCCCTCAAGTAAGGCAATTTAATTCAAATATTTTGGAAGGGCCTTCTTTGTGCAAAGTACTGCTTTAGGCTCAGGGGATACAGAAAGGAAGAGCAGCTCTTGCCCTCAGGGGATGTACTGTCTGCCCTGGGACACACAGCTCAAGAAAACCCAAGGAGGGAGAACCATGCTAATAGCTAGGAGGGTCAGGCATGAATGGAGGGAGAGCCTAAGCTAAACCTTAAAAGAGAGTTCAGACCCTGGGAGGCCAAGGAGAGGAAGGAGGAGCCTTTCCACTGGGACCCTTTAATAATAAGAGGACAAGGCAGGATGCTGCTTCTCTTAGCATATTGAAAATGTAGACTCTCCACTTTTTTGACAGGTGCAAAATTAAATGTACAGAGTGGAATGTCCCTTTTTTATATAAAAGCCAGTATGAGTTTCTAGGCAGCTAGGTGGTACAATGGATAGTGCTCAGACCCTGGAGTCAGGAGGACCCTGAGTTCAAATCTGGCCTCAGACACTTCCTAGCTGTGTGACCCTGGACAAGTTACTTAACCCTGTTTGCTTCAGTTTGCTCATCTGTAAAATTCGATGGAGAAAAAAATGGCAAACTAGTCCAATATCTTTGCCAAGAAAACCTTATATAGGGTCACGTAGAGTCGGAAATGACTGAAAGGACTCAACAAGTGAGTTTCCTGAACACTTCCCAGACTATAGCTTGGCTGTGCTCTCTTGTGTTTACAGAATGGAGCCTAGTAACAATTTTGCAAGCTTTTGTGCTCAGAAATTTTGAGGTCATCTTCTGGAAGGCATTTGACCTGCCTCAACTTTCCTCTTGTAAAGATATTTGTTTGCTCACCTCAATTCTGGTATTGAAATTGAATTGATTCTTAAATGTTAATATGCCAGTATTAATGCCAAATACCAGTAGTGTTTGATGCTGAAGGACACAAAATTGGATATGAATCCAGACCAAAGAGTTTGAAAAGATCTATAATGAACCTTCTACATGTTACTAATCATTCACTTAAAGAAAAACCAGAAACAAAAAGCATTTGTTAAACTTCTTTAATAGGAAGTCAACTGATTCCATCACTATCCTGGGGCTGCTTTTATGCTTATGTAAAAATACAGGCTTGTGTTAAGCTTCATTTAGATAGGTAGAAGGTACATTTGTTTTTAAACAATTAAATCCTTGGGATGGGCATAAGATTCTATTTTTGGTGCTCTATGTGTTTCCTTTGATCTGCTTACAACATCTATTTATGGTAATAAAGACACTCCATATGTCTTGAAAGACTAGAACTCAGGAGGACAATGAAACAAGCCTACTTCGAAGCAAAATCAAAGATTGGCACCTAAGGTTTCTGCTCTTAGCAATTTGGATCAAGAAGTCTGTCTGGCAAGCAGTTGGAATATTGTTCTCCCATACTGTTTTATTACTTGCTTATCCTCTTTGGTTTTGTGACCTACTATTGATTATTTTTAACCTTTATCAGAAAGGCCCAGGAACTGGTATGGCAAACATCAGTTCAATTTAATTTAATAAATTCAATTCAGCAAATATTTAGTGAGTGACTACACCTATTGGAACAAGGGATGTTCTTCTTTGTGTAATATTGTGTCTTGACCTCAGTTGTGCTTTGGATGAAGGGGGTTGCTGTTTACAAGATGGACTTTGGTGTCAAAAGGAATTTTAAAACTCTAAAGCTAGAGCAAAGATCAATAACAAGTGACTTTGATCTGAAAGGTATATAGCCTGTGTGTGTGTGTGTGTGTGTGTGTGTGTGTGTGTGTGTGTTAGTATTTATGTGTGAACACCAAATCGAGTAACAAATTGGCAGGTCTTCTGAACTAAATGTAAAAGTGGTAGTGATGGATATTTGTACTTAGCTCAGCTCACAGCTGCATTTCATTTACAAGTCTTGTCATCTATTAAAGGCTTTGTCTTTTTCAGTTCTTTATTGGTTCATATTTCCTTCATATTGGATCTCCTACTGGCTTTTTCATTCAATTAAAACAACCATTATTTGTTCCCATACTGTGGATGTTTATGGTAAATCCCTAGATTCTAAATGGTCAACCACTATCCAGCTTTGGGGTGTGTGTGTGTGTGTGTGTGTGTGTGTGTGTGTGTGTGTGTGTGTGTGTGTTTATCTGTCTGTCTCTGTGTGCACACATGCACACCCTTGTGTGTTCCTTCATTTTAACCAATAATTTGTAACAAGATGCTACAGTGCTTCGATTTGGTTAGTACCAAAACTTGAGTTAAACTGAGCTTTCCAAGACTGCATAACAGGGGCAGCTAGGTGGCACAGTGAATAGAGCACTGGCCCTGGAGTCAAGAGGATCCGAGTTCAAATCCAGCCTCAGACACTTAACACACACACACACACACACACACACACACACACACACACCTTGCTGTGTGACCTTGGGCAAGTCACTTAACCCCAATTGCCCTCCTATAAAAAAAAAAAGACTTTGCATAACAAACCTCTTCTATTTTTTTTTTAAAGGACTCCAGTAGAATCCTTTGGTCACTTTTTAAAAATGTCTCTACTCTCTTGCCAATCTACACTATTTTTTTTCTCTGCCTATCTGATTTCTCCCTGCCACTACCAACCTCCACTTTTCTGTTACTGTTCATGTGTCCTTTTCACCTAATAACCCACATAATTTACCAACGGTTTACCCAACTATTCACTGAGTTTATGCATACATGGGTGTTTGCATTGAATATTCTGTCTATGTGTACCTGTGTATTACGTTTGGGTGGATATAATCATATTGGCAAAAGTGGATATGACGGATTGTGGATATATATGAGACTGTAATGGGAAGAGTGTCTACATATGTGTGTGTGTTTTCTACCTAGCTCTCTCTCCCCAACAGTGTCAGCTGGGCATGGGGATCAGAATCAAGACTTATTAGTTCAGGCTTAATTTCTGAACCAATGAACTGGCCCTGGACCAATGCTATATATATATTAATATTGTACCTTCAGAGATGGATAATTTAGTACATTAAAGAACTCTAGTAAAACTTGACCAGATGTGCATGTGCACATTTTTAGTGCCATATCAGAAAGATCTGAAGTAAAGATTCTGAATTTAGGGGCTTTTTTTTCATTTATTTGAAATAAATTCAAGCATTTTTTTTAATCCTAAAGAAAGAAGATAATTCCTCTTTAATGGTAACCCATCATTAAATTGAGAACAGAAATTTTAGCACAAATATAAACTAAATTTCCTGACTGACAGATGTTAGCTATGACATGACATGTATGTGTAGATGTGTGTACATATTATATAGATAGATTGATCTATCTGTATAATACATTGAGTATATTCCCACATTCAGTGGCTTACATAGAACAACAAGCTAGAACTGAGGTTCTTCTTATTCATTTTCTTTCCTAGCACAGTTAGCTTCATGACTAGTTGCTCAACTGTTATTATTTGGCAGTTTCCTCACATGGCATCATAAGCTAGTATGGTGAACAAGTTGTTTATGTTCTCTTTGCCCAGACCATGGTTTTCCAGATGTGTTCTAATGGCTTTTACTGCCCAGGGCATCAGTCACATCTGTGTTCTTGATTTTCTTATCCGATTCCCACATTTTTGTGGCTAGCAAAAGAGATGGGAAACAGATAGGAGGAGTCACTATTATCCTGCTGGAGGAGGAGAATAACAAAATATTCACTAATACATAACAGGATAGCTGTCAGTAAATCTGTCAGCTATTGGGCTTTTTGCTATTCTGAGAACCTGGTAGAAGAGTAGAACAATACACATATCCTGCATTCATTAATGCCTGGATATAAGGGCAAATGGATTAGAACAGCATTGAAGTTTCATTAATGTTATTTAAGGGAATTGCCTTCCTAATGTCATGTTCCCACGGTCTATTCTAGTTTGTATGGAGAGGTTGATGGATCTCAGTGTAACTGTCTAGTCTTAGAGGAAAAAAAAAATCATCTACAGTTGTTACACTGGTATTCACTTTATGCCTTTTCCTCTTAATAGTTTGCAAAATTTCCTTTGAAATTTCAAAAGTGAAAAATGATAAACCTTATCTGTATTTTATATAACATAAGAGCTATTTTGCCACTTCCTAAAAGCTTTTCATTTAAATTCTACTCCAAATAGATATTCTTTCTTTTAATGAACATTTCATTTGTCCAGCATCAGTTCACCTCATAGTCTCAACGTCCCCCCACCAAGCCACATCTGTGTCCTCTAAGGGCAGCCTTGTAGACTCTAGTAGAGATTGAGGTTCTAGTTATGGTTCCATCTGTAATCAAACATAGTGTCCCTGCTACTCCCAAGGGTCAATGAAAGGAACAGCTTGAGCATTCTGTGATAATATGGGCTTTACAGAGTACACTCAAGTGCTTGTCCTTCTATTATTACTCCAGAAATGTGTTTTGAGTTTTTAAACTTTCATTATCCACATTCCTCATTTGGTAAAGTGAGGCACTCTGTGAAGGAACATGATAGGGTATGATGATGATGATTCCTGCCAGATACCTGCAAAGCACAAGACGCTCAGCACCTAAGCCAAACTTGGGTTAATGTTACCTTACTGATACTGAATTTTATGGACAATAAATGACCCCTACAAACCAAATAAAGGAATAATGGTTGTTACAAAGTGCAAAGAAGTTTTAGTAAACAGTGATAGGACTGTTCTTGTATGTGCAGTCCCCTTCACTCCAAAGGGTATATGTAGAACCTAAACCAAAAAGAACAGGCATGAAAGGAGATTTCAGGACAACCTGTGGGATACACAGTGGATAGACTGATGGGACTTCTCTTACTGAATTCAAATCTGATCTTAGACACTTATTATCTGTGTGGTCTTGAGCAGGTGACCTAAGTGACGTAGGTCACTTAGCCCTGTTTGCCTCAGTCTCCTCATCTGTAAAATGAACTGGAGAAGGAAATTGAAAACTAGGTCAGTCAGTATCCCTGCCAAGAAAACCCCAAATGGGGTCATGAAGAGTTGGACACCATGAATAAGTGGGAGGTGGAAGAAGTAGAGTTTAGGGGCGGCTAGGTGGCACAGTGAGTAGAGCGCCGGCCCTGGAGTCAGAAGGACCTGAGTTCAGATCCGGCCTCAGACACTTAATGCACACACAAACAAAAAAACCTAGCCGTGTGACCTTGGGCAAGTTACTTAACCCCAATTGCCCTCCAAAAGGCAAAAAAAAAAAAAAAAAGTAGAGTTTGGGGCAGTCTGAGGTCTGTTCTAAAGTCAGGTAATGACACAGTGATTACTCATTTTGTGAACTGTATCATGGAACTTGACTCAGTCTTATCAGTATTTTGAATAGTGAATTAAGGGTGAAAGGATATTTTTGTGAATAAAATCATTTTGCCAAACTTATTTTGTCATTATGTAGCTAAAGTTCTTACCTTCTAAAATAACTCAGCAGGAACATAAATGTTTTTATTCTGAGTTGTGTAGCCATTATTTGTGTTTTTTAAGTGATAAACTTCTTACAGGTGTTTACTATTGCTTTTCAAGAGTCTATGCAATTTTTAAAATTTTCTGGTTTTCACACTGGAGGAGGAGGTGGGCATCAGAGTGGGGTTTTCTTTTGGTTTTTGTTTTTTACTATAAACATTTGTAAGCATCTTCTTTGTAATGTTTACCAGCTGGATCAATCACGAAACACTTCTCAGGCTATTTATTTATGCCCCAGAATGTTTAAAGGATCAGTCTAACTTTCTGAAGGTTTTATCGGCTCAATGCAATCATCAGTGAAACTTAAAAGACCTCACTATCAGCTCTGCAAAGTCAGAACCTCCTGACTATCTTAATCTAAAACCAGTTGCTTTCAGGTAAATCTGATGAGAAGACAGTTAGAGAACTGTCTAAGATTAACCACAGCCAGTGTGCTCTATCAGGTGCACTAGCCACAAATACAGCAAATTAAAAGAAAAAGCAGATGAGTGATTTGGCACTTAATGTAGCATAATTAAAACGCATCTCTTTAAAATCACAGAGTAACTTTGTCAGAAGGAAAGGGCCATGACATGCTCAAACAGTCCTGAGTTTGTAATTACTACCAGGTGCAGTTTTTGGCTCCTCTGAAGATCCATCAGTCTCCGGAAGCATAATATCTTGGTAGTCATGGGATTTGCCAATCACTGAGTAGTGTTACATCCAGTGTTTAAAATTGCAGAGCTAAAAGTAAACATGACCCTTGAGGAGAAGCAACTATAGTTCACTTCTGAGAGCTTTTAGCAGATTGCATCATCAAACTTCACTGTCCTCTGCATTGCCAATAGTACAGTACATTGCAGAATACAGCAATGGTGACCACCGGGCCAGGCAGCAACACTAGTCCAAACCAAGGATTGATGTCATTATCATACATTAAAAGTGAGAAAGACATCCCTCTTTTCTGTGAGCAGTCTTGTGAACTTTTTTGAAGACAGCTTCCTTAATGGTTTGTTGAGAACCGTTTGTTCTGTTCAAATGTATTTTTTTTTTTAAAGACAAGTTTCAACTTCAAATTTCTCTGACCACCAAATGCAATTATAGTAGATTTTGGATAGAAGACAATGAACAGAGCAAAGATACTCTTTTCAAAAACTGCCTATGAAGAGGGTCTCTTAGGAGGTAGATAGTACCAGAATTATCTCTCTTTTGCAGATGAAGAAATTGAGATGTTAAATAATTTGTCCATTGTTATATCCATAGTTGCTACTGTAAATGCAGAAGGAACACATCAGGCCACATTTTCCATGTTCACTGTTCTTTCCAATGCAGCATACAAAGCTTTGTGCTATCCCATATTCATACTACAAACTTGTTACATAAATAGGTTTATAATATATAAATATTTGGAAATCTACCATTGCTCCATCATAACATTTGAATTATTTCAATTCTTCATTGTTTCTTAATCCACATTTTACCAATTTAGCATGCTGTTCACAGAATCTCAGAAATCAGAGGAGATCTAAGAATTCAATGAGTTCAACCTCTATAGGAATAATAGGAAACCCCTTTGCAGTATTTCTGACAAGTGGTCATTTGGTTTCTACTTAAGGACCCAGAAATCATGAACTCATGACCGAAGGCAGACGTATTTTTGGATAGTTGTAATTGAACCTCTTCCTCCTATCCAGTCAAAATCTGCCTTTCTCTAGCTACCACCCATTGTTCCTAGTACTGTCTACTGGGAGCTAAGGAGAGTTAGTCCAATCCCTTTTTCACTGGACCAGCCCTTCTAATACTTAAAGACACCTCCAGATCCTTCAGCTGTTCCACATGTGTCATCCTTCTCTGAAGCTTTTTAATGGCTTCCCTACAATATGATATCTAGGGCTGTACACAATACCCCAGATGTTGCCTGACCAGGGAAGAATGCAAAAAGATACTGCCCTCACACTATTTCTACCAGTGGATACTATACCTACCTCCTCTTCCTTGTAAAACCCTCTTCTCATACATATGTGGCATAGATGAGACCCAGAATTTTCCAATGGTTGTATTGACAAAGCCCAAGCTTTGGTGGGTTCTACCGAGTTGGAAAGGCTATCAATGGACTGAAGATCAGCCAAGTTAAATTTGGAGAGACTCATTTGGCCACAGGATGATGAATTTTATTTTGCCTTCCCTCCCTCAACTTGAAGATGGTCTACATAATAAGGTCTGGAAGGGTTTCGATCTGTGGATGGAGTACTGACATCAACAAAACCTAAATCCTTGGAGGATTCAAATATTCAGATCTTTTTTTCACATTTGTTTCTGTCTTTTCCTCCCCTCCCCCATCTTCTATTTCTGGAACTAATTTTTAATGTAAAAATCAGATTTCATAATTTTTTATTTTAAGATTTTCAAGATTAAATTCAATTCCATTTGTATTTGTTTTAGTCCATCTTTTCTAGATCCTGATTCTCCTACCCATGTTAGCCATCTAGCTTTCTGTCAGCTGTCCAGCTCCAGGTGACTGTGGGGCCACAAATGAGTTGGGATTCAGGTTATCCTTAAAGTTTGGACATGACAGGTTGGTGTGCTAGACCAGCACAAAATGTCACCAGTTTATGTTTTATTAAACATTCATCATGTGCCTGTTACTCCTACCTGAATCATCTCTTGGTTAGCTCTGATATTAGGAAGGTTTTTCTTATGAGCCTAAAACTGCTTCACTGCAATTTCCACCCTTTTCTCAGGCCAAACAACACAAATGTAAATCTCATTTGCAAAAGACAGGTTTTGAGTTTGGAAAAAAGCTTAAGGTTAAGGGTTTTGTCCAGTGTCACCTACCTAGAAAGTGTATAAGGTGAGATTAAATCTTGGCAGATATGCTCATAAATGTTTAACAACTGGCTCTTAAAGGGGGAAATGTTCACAAGGACACCCTTTTTAGTTTAATCTGCATTATTTTCTCCATCACTTTCTCAAGTGTAGACAATCAATAAAGCAATCAATCAAGCCCTGATATGTAGTGGGG
This sequence comes from Gymnobelideus leadbeateri, assembly GCA_011680675.1. Taxonomy (NCBI): domain Eukaryota; kingdom Metazoa; phylum Chordata; class Mammalia; order Diprotodontia; family Petauridae; genus Gymnobelideus; species Gymnobelideus leadbeateri. The sequence goes on from WOXC01009002.1 coordinate 16,198, forward strand.
GCCAACCATAAATGCTCACACTGGAAATTTAACAATCGGCTCATATACCCGAACCTCAGTCTTCCTGACTTCAAGCATGGGCCTCTATTCACAGCCATCAATTATATGCATTTCAGAGTCTTCTCTCTCTAGATTAAGTATAGTTAGTTCTTCCCACTGAATCCTCATAGGGAATGGTTTCAACTTCTTTCTTCATCCTGATCCAAGGGTTCTAAATAGGTGCCAGCTCTCAACATCCTTTCAAAAAACATGGTACCCCCTTCTCCTCTCCCCCCCACTGAACCCAGTTTTCCAGATGTAGCCAAAAAGGGCAGGAGAGTGCAGCAGGACCATGCCCTTCTCATTCTGCTTCTCTCATTGTATCCAGAAACCACTTTTAAGTCATTTTGACCTTGTATAAGCCACTAAAACCCCCAAGATCTGGAAAGCATGACAGATCATAGGTTTAAGAGACTGGGGTTTACTAAGGGGTCAGCCAATAAGAGTTTAAGGTGTGGCACAACACCCCCAACCCCTGGGAGCATCTGCATCTTAAAAGTGAGCTTCATAAAGGTAGGAACCTAGGGATAGGCTGGCGATAGGACTGTTATTTGGGATTTATGATGTCAGTGCTCTGCCAGTGTATCATGAAGCTGTGGCATTTTCATCTTTATACTTCAACGATCTACCCAATAGTGCATATTGCAACCCCTCCATTCCTTAGCTTTTGGTCTTCTAGAGTTGCTGCAATCCTTCTCCCCGCCGCCCCCCCCCCCCCAAATCAGCTTCAAGTGCCCACTCTATTCTGCACCAGCTGCTTTGCATGGTTTCAATTCTAAGGAACAAGATACTCCTCCCAGGTTAAACTCATCAGCATGCTGCTAACTCAAGTCTTGATTGACACCACCTTCCTCAGCCTTCTCCCTACTGATAGGAGGACTGGAGGGCAGCTTTCCAAATCCCTCCCAATACCTTCTTTTATAGAGGGCAGAAAGTGGACTTTCTTGACTTACTCCCATCTATGTCTGCTGTTCTCCCTGCTTTCAACTCCATAGAACAAGATGCTCCTCTGCTGGGTACTCCCTGACCTTCTCCCCTTCCCACTTTCCTGCCTGATTTCACCCAGTAGACTGGAAGCTCCTTGAGGGCAGGTACTATATTTTTGTTAAAAGTGACTGACACATAGTAGGCATTAATGTTTATTGGGCTGGCTGATCTTTTTTTTTTTTTATTTTTGGAGGGTAATTGGGCAACTTGCCTGGGGTCACACGGCTAGTAAGCGTTAAGTGTCTGAAGTCAAATTTGAACTCAGGTCCTCCTGACTCCAGGGCCTGTGCTCTATTCACTGCACCACCTAGCCACCCCTGGCCAACCTTTTGAAGACAAACTTCTACATGAACACTTGACATTGCGCATTGAAATGTAGCATTTTCCTTAGCTTGTTGTTCAGTCACGTCTGACTCTTCATAACCCCCAAACTGGGTTTTTCTTGGCAAAGACAGTGGATTGGTTTACCATTTCCTCCCTTCTCCAACTCATTTTAGAGATGAGAAACTGAGGCAAACTGGGTTAAATGACTTGCCCAGGGTCACACAACTAGTAAATGTCTGAAGCTGGATTTGAACTATATAGGTGAGTTTCTTGATTCCAAGCCCAGTGCTCTATCCACTTCACCACCTAGCTATCCCAATTCTCCTTAAACACTTAGTTTAAGTATACATTGATGCAAAGTCTACATTTATAATTATCAGAAGCAACAATAATCAGTTTTCTAGTGCAAAAGTAGGAAACTGTAATTTTTTTCTCTTTGAAACATAGCCCCCCCTTTTAAGTTTGTGGGGGGAAGGAGAATGACACATTTTAATTGCTTTAAACCTAGGAGGAAAAAAGTCATCAAAACAGGGGAAAAAATTTTGAGGGGAAGAAAAGCCATTGAAACACTCCGACAATTCACTTCTGCAGCTGCCAGAGCCTGAGATTTGAATTTTGTTACCTTCTTCATTAGGCTAATTAATTCTCTTTAAAAGTCACCTCTTTTTCCCCTTCAATCAGTGTCAATGTCCAATTACAACTTGTCAGCAACCAAAGTATAATAACACAAATGTTTACCAAGGAAGGCAGCTTTGGGTCTGTCAGGATTAGTACCTCACTCCCTCTTCCTTACGTTCCCAATCACTACTTTCCAACTGTTTACAACAATTTGCCTTTAAATAACTCTATAAAAGGAGGTGTCTAACTTCTTGCCTACCCTGGGCCATAGCTTCCCCTCTCCCCCATGGATACAATGGATATATTATTAAGATAAACTCCCTTGAGGGCTTTTTCCTACTTCATTAACTCAGATGCAAAGTCCTGTTAATTATTTAAAAAGAATATTCTTAGTGGATTAAAGAAAGCAGCAAATGGCATTTGTGGGTGATTAACTGTAGAAGCAGCTGACAATTGCCATGTTCTCCAGTGTTAAGAGCATCATTTTCTTGATGGAGCTGGAAACGTCTCTTCCCTTTTTCTCTGTAAATATTTTTTCTTGTGGAGGGACCTAAATAATTCAGTGTGATTTTTGGATTTCTTCCTGATGCTTCTGGCAGGTTGTTGTTTACATGGCGACTTATGGTTCCCAAACACATGGTCACACTTGATTTTCACTTCAGTCCAAGAGGATCACATTGCATGTAGGAAGGTACTTAGGTTGCCTTGTGGAAGCAGGATGTAAGCTTCTGGAGGGCAGAGATTGTTTCCCTATTTTGCCTTTGTATCCCTGGCTACTTTCCTGGTGGACCTGGGCCAGCAAAATGTGCTTTCTGTAGTGCTTTCTTTTTTCTCTTGGGGTTTTGTGACTATTTCTGTGTCTGGTGTTCCTTGTTTTATCCTTCCCAGAGATGGCTTTGGTGCTTCCTTTTCCTGCGCCATCTTGAAGATAATCCCATTCTTGCCCACTAGCTCCTAAGCTCAATAGTTTCTACACTAGTGAAGGAATGAATGTATTACCAATATGTAAATGTGAAAAGGTTTTAAAAGTGGCTAATCTTTTTAAAAGATCATGATTTCAAATATTGTGCCCTTGAAAATTAAGTGTCCTAAAACTTTAAAGCACCAATCACCCAGTCCTAATTATGTCTCTGCTTTAGCAGTCATTTAGCCCGGCTCCTTCATTTCAGTAAAGAGAAAATTAGAAATGAATACTCAAGAAGCATGAGATATTCTCAAGAATTAAATCCTGATCAGATGATACCACTACCGCGAAGTACTCTGACAGGGATTGTAAAAGTCAAGCTCTCTAAAAAGACCATTGTGGTTACACAGGGAAGTAATCAAACAACGCAGAATTTAACAACAATTAACATTTAAATAGCACCTACTATGTGCCAGGCACTGTGCTAAGCACTTTACAATTATTATTTCATTTGATCCTCACAACAACCCTGAGAGGGAGATGTTATTTATTATCCCCATTTTACATTCTGTCTGAAGCAGACAGAATGACTTGCCCAAGGTCACATAGCTAGGAAAAGTCTAAGGCTGGATTTGAACTTGGGTCTTCCTAACTCCAGGTCCTGTGCTCTATCCACTGGGTCACATTTATAAAGGTGGCAGAGTAGAAACAGTGCTAGACTTAGAGTCTGGAAATGTTGAGTTCAAATCATGCCTCAGAGACTTACTTATTAGCTGTGTGACCTTGGGCAAGTCCCTTAACCTCTCTCAGCTTCCATTTATAATGGCCCCTGCCTCAAACAATTGTTGTGAGGAACAAATGCTGTAATACATGAAAAGTGCTTTGCAAACCTTAAAGTCTTATACAGATGCTAGCTATTTCTTTTTTTTTTTTTTTTGGAGGGGGGAGGGCAGGGCAATTGGGGTTAAGTGACTTGCCCAAGGTCACAAGCTAGTTTTATGTTAAGTGTCTGAGGCTGGATTTGAACTCAGGTCCTCCTGACTCTAGGGCTGGTGCTCTATTCACTGTGCCACCTAGCCACCCCCACACCCCAGATTCTTAAGGAAGAAGAACGATTGTCCAAATCTACTAAGATGAGACTGAATAGTGAAAAATGTCAAGTTCTGCATTTGGATTCACCAAGGCATCTTCTCAAGTGGAGATGAGGGAAGGGTGACTAGACAAGCAAAAGCTCACGTGAAAAGACATGGTGGTAGAGTGGATGGCAAGCTCCATAGCTGGGTGCTGCCAATGGCATAAAAATGGAGAGATAAAAAAAAAGCAAAAAAAAAAAAGGGGGTGGCTAGGTGGCACAGTGAGTAGAGCGTAGGCCCTGGAGTCAGAAGGACCTGAGTTTGGATCCGGCCTCAGACACTTAACACACACAAAAAACAAAACAACAACAACAAAAAAGCCTAGCCATGTGACCTTGGGCAAGTTACTTAAACCCAATTGCCCTCCAAAAAAGCAAAAAAAAAAAAAAATGGAGAGATGACAGATCTGTGGCATGCCCGGCCAGCCCTAAGGACCTGTCTCATTGCTGACTCACAGCACTGTTGCCAACATAGAAGAGGTTATAATGTAATGTGTTGGGGGGAGGAGGGCATCTAGACGTTGGATTTCATCACTGTAACTCCATCATTGCAGATCAGTATCATTGTTGAGTTGTTTGGGTCATGTCCATCTCTACATGATCCCATTTGGTTTTTTTTGGCAAAGATACTGGAGTGGTGTGCCATTTCCTTCCCTGAAGAAACTGAGGTTAAATGACTTATCCAGGGTCACACAGTTGGTAAGTGTCTGCGCCCAGATTTGAACTCAGGTCCTTCTGACTCCAGGGTCAGTGCTCTAGCCATATATATATATATACCTGCTCTTTTTGTGGTAGTCAAGAATTGGAAATTGAGGGGATGCCCATCAATTGGGGAATGGCTAAACCAGTTGTGGTATGTGCTTGTGATGAAATATTACTGTGCTTCAAGAAATAATGAGGGGCTGCTAGGTGGCGCAGTGAATAGAGCGCCGCCCTGGCGTCAGAAGGACCTGAGTTCGCAGCCGGCCTCAGACACTTAATCCACACAAACAAAAACCTAGCCATGTGACCTTGGGCAAGTTACTTAACCCCAATTGCCCTAAAAGGGGAGGCTAGGTGGCGCAGTGAGTAAGAGCACCGGCCTCGGAGTTGGGATGACCCGAGATCGAATCCGGCCTCAGAAAATGAGCACCCACACACAAATAATGACTAGCTGTGTAACCTTGAGCAACTTACTTAACCCCAATTGCTTAAAAAAAATGAGCCAGTTGATTTTAGAAAGACATGGAAAGACTTACATGAACTGATGCAAAACGAAGTGAGCAAAACCAGGAGAACATTGTACACAGTAACAGCAACATTGTGTGATGGTCAACTGTGAATGACTTAGCTATTCTTAGCAATATGGTGATCTAAGACAATTCCAAAACACTTATGACAGAAAAGGGTATCCACCTCTGAAAAAAGAACTGTTGGAATCTAAATGACGATTGAAGCATATAATTTTTCACTTATTTTCCCCTGGTATGGGGGGGGCGGTGTCTGTTCTTTCACAACATGAATAACATTGAATATGTTTTGCAGAATTGCACATGTACAATCTATAAAATCACTTACTCTCTGACGAAGGGGAGAGAGAAGGGAGAGAATTTGGAACTGAAAATTCTAAAAAATAAATGTTAAAAAGAGTTTTTACATGTAATTGGGAGAAAAATAAAATACTATTTAAAAGATATTTTCACCAGCCTTTGGTTTCCTTTGTAATCCATTGTATTTTATTTCATGTATTTAAAAATATCGTTCTGAATAGTTCATAGGTTTGCCAGACTACTGAAGACAATGCCATGAACCCCACAAAAGGCAAAGACCCCCAGCATTATGCCATGATACCTCTATTATTATACCCCACCACCATCAGCATTTGCTGTCAGAAAGTTGTAGAATGTTAGCTGAAAGGTGTTCTCCAGGCCGGTCCCCTCATTTCAAAGACGAGAAAACTGAAGCCCAGAGAGGAAGACTTGGTTCACCCAAGATCAAATAAATGGTTTTTGTAAAAACTGAGATTAGAACCCAGATCTCCTGCCTCCCAGGGCAGTGATCTTTGGACTCAATCACAGTGCTCAGGACCTTCCCCTGGAAACCATATCTAAAAGCTCCTCTGCATCACCTGAAATCCCATTATTCTGAACCATAGCAAAACCAAACCAAAACAAAACCTCATGCTCGAGGTTCCATTTTTACCTTAACCCTGACACTCTCTCCTTGTTGTTGTTTGTTTGTTGTTGAGTCATTTCAATTGTGTATGACTCTTCCTGACCCCATTTGGAGTTTTCTTGGCAAAGATCCTGGAGTGGTTTGCCATTTTCTTCTTCAGCTCATTTTACATTTGAGGAAACTGAAGCAAACAGGGTTAAGTGACTTGCCCAGGGTCACACAGCTAAGTGTCTGAGACCAGATTTGAACTTGGGAAGAGGAATCTTTCTGACTTCAGATCTAGCACTCTATCCACCGTACCATCTAGCTGCCCCCCATTCTCTCTCCTTACAAAAAAAGGATGGTGATTTGGGGGAATATTTCTAACCATTGGCAAGTAGCCTCCCTATACAATGTAGAAGGAAAGGAATTGTTTTTTGTTTTCTTTTTAAGCTGTATCACTGAAAATAAACTCAAAGAAACACACACACACACACACACACCTGCTTAAGTTTGTTGCTGTGAGTAAATAATCAAACAGGAAAAAGGTTTGGGCAAATCAAAGGAGCTATCACAAAGCTATGTGGTTCTCAGGGTTCCATTTGGGTTTCATTCTGAAGTCATTTTGTTCAGTTCTATAAGGATGAAAAATGGTGTCAGGAACTGGTGGTAACAGGATTTTTTTTTTCAGGGGGGACACACCCACTGGTTCCATCACAACATGCACATACAGGGGAGCCTTTGAGAGAAGCTGACTCTTGCAAGAGGAAGAGGAAGTGTCCACAGGACAGCTGGGGATCTTAGCATTCATAGTTTTCCTGAGACTATACATCCTGGACCCATAGCTGGAGGCTAGGGTTTTCCACTCTAGTGGGACCTTTTGAAGTAGTGATTTAGAGAATGGAGAAGGAGAGGAGACAAGCTGGGAGCTAAGCTGCAACACACACAAAAAACAAAAATATGTCATGGTCACAGCAATAATGTCCCTGAGGACCTCTTGGAGTATGTGTGCTGGGACTGAGGACTTAGTGTAGTAAGTGGGCTAAGCTTGAGGCAGCCTCAAAATGAAAAAAGAACTCATGCAGAGTTTGTTGAATGATGGCCCCTGAGAAATAGCCCCAAAAGTTTGAAAATCCTTTTCCCTCTATGTCTATGGTGTGCACATGTGTGTACATATGTACATACACATGTATCTATATATGTATATAACATACTGGGTAGCTAGGCAGTACAGTGAGTGGATAGAGCACTGGGCTTGAAACTGGGAAGACTCATCTTCATGAATTCAAATCTGGCCTCAGGTACTTACTGGCTGTGCGACCCTGGGCAAGTCACTTAACCCTGTTTTCAGTTTCCTCATTTGTAAAATGAACTGGAGAAGGAAATGGCGAGCCACTCCAGTGTCTTTGCCAAGAAACCATCTCCACCTGCTCCCCAATGAGGTCAGAGTCAGACACAATTGAAATGTGTGTGTGTGTGTGTGTGTGTGTGTGTGTGTGTGTGTGTGTGTGTGTGTGTGTAGGCTAAAAACCACAAGCCCAGGCTGAATCATTTCAAATATGGGAGCCCTAGGCAAAAACAAAAACTGAACCTGCAAGCAAGGAGAGGGAAGACAGAGAGGGCGGGGACCAAAGGGAATATTATAACCTGAGCTGGCCCAATGGGAGGTCTGGGAAAAACCAACTTCTCCTTTTTCCAGAAGGGAGGAAGGAGTAAAAAGGAGAACCTGTCAGTCAGTCAACTTTGCTCTACAGTGACCTGTACTGCTTATGGTAGTTGTTCAGTCATTTCCAACTCTTTGTGACCTTGTTTGGAGTTTTGTGGCAAAGAGAATGGAAGTGGTTGGCCATTTTGTTCTCCAGTTCATTTTATAGATGAGGAAACTGAGGCAAACAGGGTTAGGTGATTTGCCCAGGGTCACAAAGCTGGTAAGTGTCTAAGGACAGATTTGAACTCAGGTCCTCCTGACTCTAAGCCTGGCATTTTATCCACTTGCATACCTAGTTACCCCAATTATAGTAGAAGCACATATTTTATCACAACCAATCAATAGGGCCTTTTGAAATGTTTGTCCAGAAAAAATTGTCAGTCATCTGGGAGTACATTTTTACTGTTAATGACACTTTTGATTATTTAGAATAATGGATTTCTCAATAATTTTTCTAAACCAAAGAGAAGAAAAATATTGCCTAAGTACCAGTGAATCTGAGCTCTCTCCCATGAAAGAAATAGCATTAAAAAGCCATCATGCAAATGCAAGCTTCACATATGTGACAAAGGATCATAACGGTTCCATCTGTTTTTGCCCCAGGCATCTCTACATTTCAGAGCCAAGAGATGACCCGAGAGTTGCTGAGTTGGTACATATTTATGCCAATACTAAGAGACACAAGAGAGCCATGAAACAGCATCCTTGGAGAGCTCTGGGTATAGGCATGTCAGGTGGAGCAGGACAAAGGCTTAGAAATGGATCTTGGGAGCGGGAGAATAAAGGGGCAAAGAAAGGAAAGTCCCTGGTCAAAAGACTGTATAATTGAGATAGGTAGGAAAGCTAGGGGAGATGGGTGTCATGAAACTCCAGAGAGGAAAGACTATTTAGGAGACAGTGGTCGACTGAGTCCAATGTGTTCTGGGGAAGTCAGAGACGTCATACTAGCTGACCTCTAAAGTTTCTTCTAATTCTAAATTTCTCACTGATCCTATTAATTTCTGAGCTTATCTAGTCCAATCCTGAGCAGGAAACTCTCTTTACAACATCCCCAATGAACGACTATGCCACTTCCAATGAGCAGGAACTAGTACTTACCAAGGTAGTCCATTTCTCTTGTATAGCTCTAATTGTTAGGAAGCTTTTCCTTATTTCAAACTTAAATCTGCCTCTCTGCCACACCTACCCACATTGTTCCTAGTCCGTTCTTTGTGGTCAAGTAAAATAAATCCCTTTTGCATAAGAGAGCCCTTATAATATTTGCTGACACCTATCATGTGCTCAAAAAATCTTCTCTTATCTAGGTAAAACATCCTCAGTTCTCTCAACTGATCTTCAAGTAACCTGATTTCCAGCCCCTTGCACTACCCTGATCACTATACAGATTGTCAATAGGCTTCCAAAAAATGGCCCTCAAGACTGAACATGACTCTTCAGTTGGGGTTTCAAAGCAAACAAGGAATCGTGATGTGTTTTAAAACCTTTGGGGAATTGTTTGTTGCTGACAAATGAGTTAATAAAGCATTTATTTATTCCTTAGTACATGAAAAAGCACTGTGCTAGGTGCTGGGGTTACAGATACAAGGAAAAAGTCAGTCTTGCTCTCAAGATGCTCATGTTCTAAGGGGTAGCCAAGGCATATGGCAGGTTTCAGCTACAAGTCAAATGGAAAATTGTCATGGTCCTTAGGGCAGAAGGGCAAAGCAGATGGTAACGCCTCATCTTTCATGTCATTCCATGGGCCAAGGACTCTGGTGTCCAGAATGGTCTTTTCTGGGTCTTCAGTCAATGTGGCTGTAGCACCTGCCCAGCTTCATCTCTATGGGAGCTGATTCTCAGGATGATGGCTGTGGATGCTGGGCTGGAAGCATTCCTGTACCCAGGGTTCCTGGCCTCAGGGGATTGGGCTGTCTCTATCAGGCTCTGAGAGGAGATGGTGGCAAAGGTAGTGGTGGTGGTTTTATTTGTCTAGCACTTGCTGCCTCCTGTCCCTCTCTCAGGGTGCCCCACTGCTTCAGACAGGTGGGCCTGCCTGTCCTGTTAGCAGCAGTTGGTGGACATGGTGGGCCCCTCAATATTGTTCCTGGTCGTGAGAGATGAATCCACATTTGTGATGGTTACAGGCAGCCAGACCTGCCCAGAATTTCACATTCTACACAGTGACAGTAGCTTAAGGTCTGCAGGTCTTAAACAGAAAACAAAGAGAGCAGGAGCCTTTTATAAATGCACGTAGGCCACCTTTGACAGCATCAATCATGACTATAAAGAAAAAGAAGACTTGGTAGGGTCTCTTTGGTGTTAGGCAATGCACTTAATGAAGGAGTAGGAAGAACCTAAGAGAGTGTCCTGTAAGCAGTGAGAGTGCACACTCACACACACACACTCTCTCTGTCTCTCTCCCTCTGTCTCTCTCTCTCTGTCTCTGTCCCTGTCTCTCTGTCTTTGTCTCTGTCTCTCTCTCCTTCTCTCCCTCTCTCTCTTCCTCCTCTCTCTCTCCCTCCTCTCTCTCTCTCTCTCTCTCTCTCTCTCTCTCTCTCTCTCTCTCTCTCTCTCTCTCTTCCCCCCGCCCTCTCTCCTTCTCTCTCACTAAGTAGCTACCAGGGTAACCAACCAACTTAGTATGGGCAAAAGCTCAGCAGCTCCCCATTTTCAGCTTCCCATGGGAATGTTCCACCAGCTCCACAAAGTGAACATCTCCACATCTCATTTCTCAAAGAACCTGCCCTTCTCTCAGTTTTCTTTCTTCCACCATCACCATCCTCCCAGTTACCAGGCCCAGAATTAGAGGGTATCTTTGACTCTTCTCCCTTAAACCACACATCCAATGAGCAATCAATCTGCCTCTATCCAACTCACCTTTTCACTGCAAATCCTCTAATTCAGGTTCTAACCTCTTCTTGCCAAGTCTATTAGAATGCTATTATAACTGGTTTTCTTGCTTCCAATCTCCCTACCTTCTAATATACCCTTTATATTCTTGCTCCCCAGAACCTTGCTCTGATCATACTTCTGCTTAAAAACTTTTGGCAGATCCTTGATGCCAAATAAAATATGCCCTGCTGATCCTGGCACCCAAGGAGCTCCTCTGTCAAGCCTCAACCTACCCTTCTAGTCTTTTCTCCTTTGCCTTCCTCCTCCAATCAAACCATACTCCTCTCTTTCCCCCATTCTCATGATGTCCTCTCATCTCGTGGACTATTTGCCATCCACGGAGCCTGGAATAGATTTTGCCCTCACTTCAGTCTGTTGAAATCCTTCTCTCTCTTTGAGTCTCTATTCAGATGCTACTTCCTTCATGAAATCCTAACTGATACCCCCAAATGAAGGTGACCCTCCATTTCTCAGAGCTCCTAGAGTTCCATTGCACTTAGGTCCAACATTCATGTGATAGAAGTTTCCTGTCTTTGTATGCCTACTTCATAAGCATATTATGCTTATACTTATACAAGTTATTATACATGCTTATACAAAGTACGTATTTAATAAACGTTTGTTAAATATGGTGTGGTGAATTACCACATATAGATGATGAATTTTCAAAGAAGCAGGATACCAGAAAATTAATTTAATAATGAAACTATATTGAACACAATTTCATCATTTCTCTTGGATTATTCAGAAACACAGAATTGTGGGTAATTAAAGGTCTAACCTCTACCTGTTTATAATGTTTCCAATACAAATGGTCATCCAGCCCTGACTTGAAGACTTTCTGTGAAAGGGAATACCCTACTTTGCAAGGTGGCTTATTCCATTTTGAAACAGCTCTAATTGCTAGGAAGTGTTTTCTTTCTATCAGACCCAAATCTGCTTTGTGAAGGTCCTGAAAAAGCTTGCTGTGCCCCTGGGGACATCATCATGAACATCAACTTTTATGGTGATGGTGAAATATGGAAAATATTGTTTAATAGATTTTTCAGTTGATGGAATGTCATGAGCCAGTTTTATTTTAACTGAAGCAATTATTCACAAGCTAAATTCTTGAAATTCTTTGGTATTTGGCACCACTTGCATCAATAGAAAAATGGAGTCAAGCATGAGATATAAAGTTACACTAGATTTAGTGTAATTTGCACCTATGTAGCGGCAAGCACCCCAATATCCCCAGGGTGACTGCCAACACAGGTTCTTAGATCTGCTTTTCAAAAGGAAAGCAACTCAAAATGGGTTAACAAGCTTACTTTAATCAAACAAACATACATTACCTAGTTCAGGGGAAAAAGGTCAGCACCCCGAACTTCAGAGTTACAGAACTTCAGAGTTACAGACAGGCTTCCAAACTGTCCCAACATTACATACATCAATACCAAATCACAGTTACCAGAGAGGGAAGCATCAACATCTGGGTTTTCAAAGCCGGGAGGCTCTCAACAAAACGGCTTCCCAGAGTCTCATCTGGTCAAATCACACAACACTTCTCATAGCGAGCCCCAAAGCAAAGCCTCTCCTCAGGGCTTATATAGCCTTCTCTTGGCTCAGAGAATGTAACAACCTCCTTGACCCACTGCCCAATCACAAAGTATCAAGGTGTGGGCTTTCCTGAAAAACAAGCCTCCCACCACAGGCTCCAGGTGCACTTAAGCTAGGGGCAGGGAAGATCTTTAAATCTGCATTTCCATTACAACCTATGAGGATGGCCCTATGGCTCTGTTAAGATAGGGAAATTTTCTCTACTACTTCAGATCAGAAACTGAAGTTGTTTGCCAAAAATTCTGCAACTTTTAATGCACTGACTGGGACGCTGAAAGGTTAAATGATTTGTCTGTCCAGGATCCCAAAGCTAGCCTGTGTCCTAAATGGAACTTGAACTTGGATCTTCCTGGCTGGGGGCCAGCACCATTACCATTACCATCTCTAACAATTACTAATTTGATTTAATGATGATGAGTTAAGTTAAAATAATGGATCTTACTGAGAAGTTTGGTCGGGACTCATATAAAGTTTAATCAAGGTGAGGGGAAAAGTTAAAAAATATCATGAAAACATAAATACTACCAACAGCACAATCCATTTTACAAAGCCCAGAAGGGATCCATGCCATTGAGTTGCAAATCTAAGTGAAATGTGAGACCTAAGTAGATGGTCTCCAATCAAGAGCACAGAAGGAACTGGTTGTGACTTAAAAACAACTTATGGAAGATATCTGGAAAAACAGAAGTCAATGGAATTTCTCTAACTACTTAGATTTTTCTATAAAGATAATATTCTCATGGTCATGAAGATGAACGTGGGTTGGAAAACCATTTCCACCAGACCCCAATAGTTAGCTAATGACAAGAAGAATCTAACTCGAAACATAGGAGAGTAATATTACTTTATTTCCTAACATCATTGAGATGATTCAAGGGAACAATGGATATAACTTAAAAATAAAAATCAGGTTTAAGAAATAGACACTAATGCTTTTAAATGTAGACTTTTTATGCAAATATAATTCCCTTTGAAACAGATAGTGCCTGTTAGCCACAAATAACATGCAATTCCTCAATCCTTTCTTAATCTAAACACCATGATAATTCATTATAGAATATTTACCAATATTACAAAGGGGCAAGTGGAAAATCTTAAGGCCGGCCCCCAGTTTAGTCCTAAAAGTATGTGAAAATCACCACGAACATATCATCACATGGATCTTAGGAGATTTCTGCTCTCTGTGACATTTCAAAGCAAGAAACAGCTGGGAAAATCATTTATAGCTATGGAGAAAACTGAAATGTCATTTTTTGAAGCTAAAAATAAATCACATTTTTCTTTTGAAAAGACAGAAGCTATTCAGAGAATTATAAAGAGATTGATTGAGAGTACTAGAGGCACATGGAGCATTCTTTTGTAGGCATCTGGTTGGGGAAGATAAAGTTAGAATCAGTAGCCAGGTTAGATAGAGGGATTGGGCATGAGCAAAGCAATTTTTTCCTCTTGAAGGCAGACATTCGGCACTGGCCTATTTCCGGCATTGTGGTATGGGAGGAAGGACAACTTTGGTGTTGGCACCGAGCTGGATAGTGGGTTGGTATCCGATGGGTTTTACTCTGACCCTTTTCTCAGATGATTCAAATGATGGTTTACTTAACTGTTCTGTAAAAATGAAAGCACAAACACACATTTAGCCCTCATCAGACTGGAGGATGAGGGAAATGAGGGCTTTCCTACTCTAGATTCTTTCAAAGCAAATTGGAAAGGATAAGTAAAAAGGGAGCTAAATACCAATGAGCACGTGTGGAAGTCATCATGCGCGGGCAGGGGTGGGGTGGTCCAGAGGGCATTTAGGCATTTGCCCAGAGATAGGCCAGGGGGTTGCCGGAGATGTTAAGCTCGGCTTCTTCACCACCCTTCATTCTGTCCTCGGAGGGCATCCAATGGAATGTGCCAATGCCCAGACCCCCCTTTTTTTCCCTCAGCACCTCCCCCTTCTAAACATTCTTCTAGAAACACAAGCCTTTCCTCAGAAAAGCACTTGGCCGGTGAGTGATGTAGCCCCTGGGGACATTTGTACAGGACTGGGAAGATCTCAGAATACCCGCATCTCAGAGGAGGAAGCAGCCTGGAGGCCGCTCTAATCCCAGACCTGGACAAGGACTCTCTTTTCAGCATCCTTGACAAGGTGCTCAACCAAGCTTCTCCCAGGAAAATCTCCAGGGAGGGCAACCTCCCATCTCCACTTCTGAAAGGTAGAATTGCAAGGAGACTTCTCTTAATAATCTGAAATCTGCTCTGCTGTAATTTCACCTTTTTGTTCATGAGGGTATGAGTTCTGATATATCTTTATAATTTGGAGTTATGAAAGGATTAGGGTATATCTCAAGGGAGCACAGAGGTGCCTGAGTTTCAATGGGAAGAGAAATATACCCGTGGACCGATAACTAGGTTGATTTCAATAGCATCCCTGCTGGTAAGTGTTTTCTTGCTCTAGACCCTGGCCCAGGGGACTGACCAGAGTAATTTTCTTTCCATATGGGTACAGCACAAAAGTATTAATTGCCAATCAAAGGCAACAGATGAAAAGAACATCTTCACGTTGTGAGAAAAGGTGGGAAGGCCACCAATGACAAAATAAACCTTGTACAAGTTTATGGTTGAGCTAACAGATGTGGAAAATGGGCAGTTCACCACACATTTAGCCATACAGACTGCCAGCAAAAAATGACAAGAGACTGAAGAGCCCATTTCTAACAAATATGGTGGGCAAGGTGCAGCATCTAGGGACCCCTCAGAGAGTTCCTGTGAACTACCAGAAAGCAACCATGGACATGTAAGGTGGACAAGAAAAATGTTTATGTAGCACCTACTATGTGTCAGGTAACATGCTAACTGTTTTTAAATGTATGTGTGTGTGTGTGTATATACACATATGTACACAATATACATATGTGTATATAAATAAATATAATTTCATCCTCACAACCACCCTAGGAAGTATCATCATCATCATCATTATTATTTTGCAGTTTAATTTTACATCATTTTACAGTTGAAGAAACTGAAGTTAAGTGACTTGCCCAGGGTCACACAGCCAAGAAGTATCTGTGGCTGGCTTTGAACTCATCTCTCTGATTTCAGTCCCAGTGCTCTGTGCAATGTGGCACCCCCTAACTGCCTCTGTAAAGAAGAGGGCAGTCTTCATCCTAGAGGATAACATGTCTCTGCTTTTCAGGTTATAGTCGAAAAATTAAGCCTTCTTTGAAAAAAAATGGAAGAAGTGTTTTAGGGAGAAAAGAAGGAGGAAAAGAGTTTCAGAAAGGAGAATCATATGCTGTATCAGAAGGCCAGAGGGCAGGGGACTATAATAAAAAGAAGCGGAGGAAGGGCTACTTACTGAGTAGTCAAAGCTAAGTCATAGTAACAGGCACAAAGTTCCTCCTGAGAGGGCAGGATGTGGCTTCTTGGCCTTTGAAGGCTGTTGATATGGATGATCCATGAGTGCCATCAGGGTCTTACCAGTAAAAGTTAGAGAAAGATGAAATAGGGGGCTATTGGTAACTGCTAAAGCTGACTAAAAGCTCTTTGTAAACTTGACAGAAACAAAAAGATGTTTGCTGTCTCCCTGGGACATGTGTCCCAAATACCACTACCTACACTTTTCTTGTAATTCATGTGCAGGCAAATGATCCCACCAAAGGATATCCAGAAAGCATTGCTATGGACTGCGCAGTCCTGAGGAAGGAGCTGAAGATGCTGGGGTAGTGTTCTCATGACTGTTCCCCAAATTTAAGGCAAGGGATTTTAGAAGAGAAAATCAGAATGAATTGGGGTGGAAATCTCTCTAGAATACAATTCTGAAGGATCCAAAAAAACTTTAATTGAAAGGGAAAAGGGGGAAATTATTTAGACTCCATTGGAGCTCATTGAACAACTCAAAATTTTAAAATGAAGGGAACAAAGGAAAGTAACAAAACTTGAATATAAGAGTGATACAATCCTATCAGGATTGTGTCAGGGTTGCTAATACCCAGAATGAGGGAGTTTGGTGATCAATGCTCAACACACTAGGAAAAGGGCTCTTAAAAAAAAAGCTAGTAAGATGTTGGAGGTGAGATGTAGATCAAAGAGGGGATAGAAACATTGACTAGGGTGAATGGGGACAATGGATGACTACAAGAAAGCAGAACTACCCATTTTTATCTTACATTTATCTTCTAAGCAAAATGATCTTTGGATTGGGGAAGACTGGACAAAAATGGTTAAGGGGGAGCTGAAACCTGATCTGTTTGAAAAGATGGTGACAATTTGTTACCAGGTCTGTACTGGTAATAAGTAAAAGCTGCCAGGCTGAGATGGACAACATCCTAGAATACTAAGAAAAGTGGCAGAAAGAGATCTTTTAAAAGTTATGGGGAAGGAAAGAATAGGTAGGTAGAAAAAGTAGGAATCAAGAAAGAATCATAGGAATGCCACCACCACAACACTACCTTTTTTTTTCCTAAGAGGGAAACTAAAAATCCTTAAATTCCTGGGGGAACTGAAGGATGTAGTAATAAAAAATGCAAAAAGAGCCAAATCAACCCTATCTTCTCTCTCCCTTTCTTGACTAAGTAACAAGATTACTTACACAGAGCAGGTATAAATAGTAAATCATAAGAATGCTGTGTGCACAATATAATGGTATTTCAGGAACATCTCTGACCAAATATCTCATACTATTCTTACAAACAAAATGGTGAGGAGGGAGTTACACAGAGACTTAAGTAAGATGTAGTACAGTGGATTCAGCATGGGTTGAATAAGAAGATCCAAAGAGACCAGCAACTAATGAATTAATGACAACTTAGACAGAATGAATTCCCCAATGGATCTGTCCTTGGTCCTGTACTTCTCAACATTTTTATCAATGACATGGATGAAAGCAAAGATGGCATTGCTTGTCAGTTTCTCAGGTGACATAAAATTGGGAAGAATTATTGAATGAGACATCAGCATCCCAAAAGATTTTAAAATGTTAAAAACAATGGGCCAAATCTAATAAAATTAAATTTAATGAGGGTAAAGGTAAAGTTCTCTACTTTCCTTCAAATAATAAAGTTCACCAAAAGGAGATTGAACAGTCTATGTGGGCTTTTTATTGAACTACAAATTCAGTATCAATCTTAGGGCAACATGGCAGTTGAAAAAGTTAATTCAATTTCAGTGTGTATTAAGAGAGTCAATGTCCAGACCAAATAAAGTGGTAGTCTTCCTGTACTGGCCAGACAATTAGAATATCGTGTTTTTCCAGTGAGAATTACATTTTTAGAAAGACAAGATATAGAGAACATGTCCAAATGAGGCAACTGATATTGGTGGGCGGCCTTGAGATCATATCCTATGAAGCTGGGTTGAAGGAACTGGTGATGTTTAGCTTAGAGAATTGAAGACTGTGGGCAATACTGTTCCTGTATTCAGCAGTTCATTTGCTGCCTCTGCACAGTGTTACATTTTCATGCCTAGATTTTACTTCCTCCTTTTCTCTGCCTCTCAGAATCTTTATCTTCCTTCAAGACTCCTCTCAGGCACTTTCTGGGTAGAGTCTTTTCTTGTCCCTTTAGTAGCCAGTGTGCACTCTCTCTCTCTCTGTGTCCTAAAATAATGTGTATTATGGGTATTTTTGTATATGTTCTACAGCCTAGTGACTGTTTCCTTTGGGGTTTTCCATCCCCAACACTTAGCATCATTCCTTGAACATAATAGAGGTTTAATGAATATTTGTTGGATTGAATCTTGCCTCTAATACCTATTATCTGCATGATCATGAGTAACAGAACCTCTCTGAACATCAATTTCCACATCCATAAAACAGGGACAATAATACTTGCAGTACCTAGCTCCCAGAGTGGTTGTGATATCAAATGAGATAATGTGCTTTGTGAATCTTCAAGAGCTATACAAAAACCAACTGTAATGGCTACTTTTGCAGCCTGGAAAGGGTTGCCAAGTTCTCTCATCCAACAGTAAGTCAACTAGATCCCAGGTCTAGATGTCCTCCCCCAAAATGATCCAGTCAGTTTAATCTTTTCTAATGTTCTTCAGTGCTCAATGGCCTACTACCTTCTCCAAGAAAGCATTCCTCATAGGAATGCTTAAGGTTTTCAAACAGTCTACAACAATGGTATCAAACTCAAGTAGAAATGGGACCACTAAACTGTACATGAAGGACCCTGCAGGCCACAGAGTCATTTAGAAAACCACATTAACTATCTGTTTTATTGCATTTTGATTTATTTTGTTTAACATTGCCCAATTACATTTTAATCTGATTTGGGCAACACTGGGAGCATTACCAGCAGCAATGTGACCCAAGTACTGAGTATTTCAACACCTCTGGTCTATAAATCTTTGGCTCTTCCATTTCTTAATTCTAAACTATATATGTATTTTGTCATCCTTCCTACATCCATCTTTGTATTCAAGTTTCTAATGGTCAATGTGTATGTTGAATTGGTCAGGAAGATTTTGTAAATTTTGTAAATTCATAGTATTTAGCTATGTCTGGTTCCTCCAGAACAGATGGATGCTGGCACATGAGCTGTAATCATCTTCATGGGAGTCTATTCACTTATGCCCTGCAAGGTAAAATGACCCAGTTTGTCCTATGATAGGATGCTTCTTGTTGCCTTTGGGTACATGATGAAACCAACTCGAGCAAGTTCTTTATTTGCCACTACAAGGAGAACTTGTGATCCAACTTCCCATTTAGCCTTGACTTGGTTCAATTACATTCAATTCCACAAGCACTTTTTTGTATCTACTATGTTCAAGGTGATGTGCTGTATTTCAGGCATACGAAGACAAAAAAGTTCCTTCCCGCAAGGAGCATTCATTCTATCTTTGTCTTTATGCTCTTTAGGGTAAGAATTCCAATATCAACGTGGTTAAGACCTGACAGTAGTCTATCAGCTCAGTCATTGCACTGTGGTTAATGTCTCAAGATGGCCTAAAACCTGTGTGATTCTTAGTACATTCTTCCTCCTTTTTCATCACTCTGCCACCTTCGCTACCCATGTGGAAAGAAGGAAGGGGTCCTCAGGATTGAGGAAAATCATGTATTTTTCTTTGTTTCATGAGTTATTATGGTCAAATAATTCATTGCCTAGCGACCAACTTACTGGTGTAAGGATTCTCATACTGAACTAGATTGGTTGTTACAAGGTCTGTTACTCTAAGCTTTTCCAGAATTGCCAAAACTGTTAGCGCTCTCATTCTAAGTGCACAGGCTTCAAGGACTCAAGATTACTTCTATGACATGATGAATAACAGAAAAAGAACTCATGTGGAAGCGTTTGCTTATTCAGTCTTTTATCAAATAGATGGGGAAAATACAAAGACAAATAAGATAGCATCTTTTCTCAAGGAGCTTAAAATCTAGTATGAGTGAAAAGAGACATACATATTATATGTGTTATATATAATACAGATCTGAATATGATAAAGACACCAAATAAAAATGTATGTAAAATGCTTAAAGGCACTATATAAATATAATTATCTGAGCACAAAGGACCATGAGATCAGATGAAGGACAGGCCACTATTGACTAGTGGGATCAGGGAGGTCTTCAAGGAGGAGGTGACACTTGAGAAAGGTATGAAATGATAGGTAGGATGTCAGTAGGCAGAGATGGTACAAGAGCCAGTGGTGACCTACCCAGATTGACTAGAGGGTAGTGTATATGAGGGAAAGTAAAGGAGAAGGCTGGAAAGGTGGGCTGTCACTAGGCGATGGAAGGCCTCAAATGCCAGGCTAAAATGTTTGGTTTTCATTTCCTAGACAATGGGGAGCCATGGAGTGACACAAGTTGAGCCATGCCTTAGGAAGATTGTTCTGCTTGGTCTTTGTTGAATGTAGCTCTAGCAAATAATACCTCCCAAAGAAGTATCTATTCCCTGATTATTTATTCCATCACTGAGCAAAGTGCTTAAAAATATTTATTAACTTATTGACTTAATAATTACCAGTAGCATTTGGCCCCTGGTTTCTTATCTTTTTAGCTCTTGAAACATACTTTCCTATTTCGTACGTTTCATTTGAAACATATGTTTGGATTTTAAAAGTTCAAAGAAAAATGATCATGTGAGATGTAATTCTTACCTCTTGTTGTTTCTGCTGTAAGATAAGCTTTTGATAGATCTGGTTTTATAGGAGCTTGGGAGTCCATAGTTATAAAAGATGCCTCTCTAGGAAAATGACCCAATGATGGTAATGTAGGAGCTTTAGACATGATATATGATTCTCTGTAACTGAAAAAAAAAAGAGAAAAATTCATGCTTTTATATTGAGTTAATTTATTCATACAACAAGCATTTATTAAACACCGTGGATATACAGAGTCAACACTGAATGGCCCATTCTACTGGGGGAAAGCATTTTCATATATAAAGATAGGGATTAGACTTGAGATTTCATTGGTGTAAGGAACTTCCAGGTGAAGACATTTCTTCTACCAAGGCAGGTCAGTATTTTCTCTGCAATTTATGGTCTGAGACAATTGCCTAGAGGACTGATAAGTTAAGAGACTCACCAGGATCATACAGACAATAGGTGTCAGAGACAGTAATTGAACTCAGGTCTCTATGGTTTCAAGGTCAGGTCTCTAACCATTATGTCACACTGCCTCTCAGTATAAAGGCACTATATAAGATCCCATCTAAGCAAAAGCAAAATAAATTCAAAGTAAACACAAGGGGGTGGGGGAGCTCAGAACTAGAGCCATTAGAAAAGCCTTGTGTAGAGCATCTGAGTAATGCCTTTAAGGAAGCAAAGGATTCTAAGAGGCAAAGGTTAGGAGGGTGTACATGCTTGCTAAATAATGAATGGATGGATGTTTATTTGTGGGCAGGCAGGCAGCACAGTGGATAGAGTGTAGGGCCTGCAGTCAAGAAGACCCTGAGGTCAAATGTGGCCTCAGACACTTACTAGCCTCACTTAACCCTGGTTGCCTCAGTTTCCTCCTCTGTAAAATGAGCTGGAGAAGGAAATGGCAAACCACTTCAGTATCTTTGCCAAGAAACACTGCCCCCCCGCCATGCAGTCATGAAGAGTCAGACACACTAGAAACGATAAAAAACCAACAGGAACAACAATGTTTATTTGTTACTAGAAAGAGAAAAAAATAACAATACATATCTGTGTTCTTAGCACCCTAAAACTGGTTAGCTCAAACAGAGTGATGCCTTTGCTGTAGAAAGCATCCCAGTTGAGTCCAGGTACCTACATATTGCAAGGCTGTTTAGTGGCCATGATTTTAAAGAAAAAACCATCTTTTTGCATGGTACTTTTGCAGGATGCTATGTAGAATAAATTATTTTAACCCTTCTCTGCCATCAAAGGAACAAGATAGTCTATCTCAGAAGATGCCAATAAGGATAGAGACAAGTTAGAGGGTCTAAGTCACACCCTACAAATAAACATGTTTCATTGCCCTAGGTTTCATTTTGTTTCATGGAGGAGGTGAGATTTCAGGGGATTGAGGTAATTTGTTGGCCTATATGACTGTGGGAAACAGCTTTGAAGAGAGAGGGTAACCTAAAGAATGGTGGAGAGTGGTCTGGAGAAGGAAATGGGAGAATATGGCAGCCCAGGAGCCTTCTGGGGAAGCTCTGGAGTTTAATACCAGATGGAACTATGGGAAGCTATGAGAGTCTTACGCAGGAGATAACATACCTTTACTAAGGGAAGCAAAGCATTTCTTTTCATAATAAGACCAACACATGATAACCATTTCCCACCAGATGGTCAGTCTTTCACCTTGAGAGGTTGGTGCAGTAAAAAAATATTGGATTGAGAGGCCTAGGACCCAGGTTCCAATCCTGTTTCTGTCACTTAGTATTCAATAATTGAGTGTGGGCTAGTTCTTATCTTCTCTGGGACTACTCTCTCATCTGTAAAGCGATGTGGTAGTTGGGTGGGAAGGGGCTGGCTCAGACAGCTTCCAAAATCTCTTCTACTTAAAGATTTATGATGTGGAAGACGAGCTCAGCCTTGAGGATGACTTTAAATCTTTGTACTTCGGTTGAGTTGTTAAATCATAAATAGATGCTAAGCACTTTATAAAACTAGTTTCATGAGAAATCAGCCCTGTTCACAGCTAATTTGAATGATCAACCTGGAAGCTGTCATGAAGACAAATAAAATGTTTATGAAGAGTTTTGTAAACCTTATAGCACTACATAAATATGGGGTTGGGAAAGAGGTCAACAGTCAATCAAATTACTACAGCCCCTTCAATACTAATATTTTAATCAGGTGAACTAAGTGTGAACAGGGCCTATATGCTTCTATTGAATCCACCAACCAACCAAGCAAAGGCTTTAGACAGAATGTGATAAAATTTAGAAGACATAGAAAGCCACTGGATAAAATAGTGATATTGCACAGAAAAGAAATTTATATTTGCTGAGGAGCCTTGGTCATGTATAAGGCCCAGGAGACTGGACCTTGTATAAAATTCTATTTTTGGTGGCAATTGATTGAGTCCTTCAATCAAATTACCCCATCCCACATTATCATGCTAAGTGAAATGGAGATGATTCTATTGATTCCTTTGATTTCGTTCTAATGTAAACATCAACTATTGTTTTTAAAAATGAAGACTTTTTTTTGTGGTATGTGTCCAGACCAGGTATCATTAGAGCTTTCCTGGTCTTGCATATCACTGAGGGTTGGGAAATACAGTGTGGTGTTGTTGAATGTCCAACTCTTCATGACCCCGTTTGGGATTTTCTTGGCAAAGATACTGGACTGGTTTGCCATTTTCTTCTCTAGTTCATTTTACAGATGAGAAACCTGAGGCAAATTAAGGTGAAGTGACTTGCCCAGGGTCATAAGTATCGGAGGGCAAATTTGAACTTGGGACTTCCTGACTTCAGGCCCAGAGCTCTATTCATAGCTGCCCAACTCCTGGAGCCAATAACTATTCAACCCTATGCCCTACATCACTTAAATCTAGAGTTACAGCATTATCTATCTAGCAAAATATAACAGATGTTAGGTTAGCATATGTTCAGTAGAGCAATTCTGATATTCAGCGTCAGTAAGTGGATCCATTGAAACATGATTTTAGGTGAAACAATATTGTAAAAGGGTAGGTAGTTTTATTGCAATAATGGCACAAATGAAAGTAACATTCCTGGGAAACCAATATTAGGAGAATAAAGTCAAAAAGTGATATTTAAAAAGAACTTATGCCTTGACAGAGTCAGACTGGTTGAGTGGGTCTGTGTGAATAAATTCACAAATCTGGTGTCCCAAATCATCAGAGGGATTCCCAAGTTTCTTCTGTCTTTTCTCCATCTTTTTCTGATCAGGTCCATCTCACTCCCTCCTCCCCCTCTTCCCCCTCCTTCCCCTTCTTTTTCATTGCTACTTATATCTTCTATTTGCTATTCCCTTTCTCCTTTTCTTTGTGCTTAATTCTTTTTTTCACTGGTCCCCTTTCCCTGATCTTTCTTCCATGTTGCTTTCACATTACCAGATAGTCTGTCCTTTAGGTTAGCAAATTGATTACATGTGCTGGGAGGTTGGAGGAACATCTAGAGACTGCCTTCCAAGTAATCTATGGAGCCCAGCTGCTGGAGTCTGCACTGTGTAGGTCAAATAGTTTAGATGAGAGATGTCACCACCCAGCACAGGAGGATGCCAATTGGCTGCACCAGATAGACTATGAACACTCTTCTGGGTTTAAACCCCAACCCCACCCACACAGGCAACACTCACTCTTGCCGAGTCAATGACCACCTCTCCGCCAGGGATGAGATCAATCGTATTTCAGCCTTACACAGTCTTTCATTCCATATGTTTTGAAGCATGAAATTGTTCATTAAAGATGAACTTTCTTATTCAACCACACATAAAAATTCACAGATTTCATGGTCACATCTCTAAAGTGATGTTTTATAAATTCAGTATACTAAAGGCAGAACAATAGGCAAGTGAGAACATTTCCACCAGATCTTTAAAATATATGTCTTGGTCCTTCATTTTGGCCATGGTTCGAAGCAAAGACAATGAATCACGTTAACAAGCTATTTTTCCCTCCCTATAATTATTTTCTCACTATATTACTGACAACATTAAATGAAAATGCTGTAAAAGTCAAACACAAAAATGCGGTGGAGTGGAAAGGCACATTTATTGTCACATGTACAGGGTCAGACTGTTACAGCTCATCACAGCTCCGTAGTTACTGGAGTTAGAGGCCTTACTTCTTTGCCGGTTGGGACAGAGGATGGATGCTCCCAATGCAACTTATTATGTATTCTTACTCTCTCCCTCTATTCCCATCAGTTTACTCCACAGCAGTACAAATACAGATCACTAACAAATCCACAGGGGCCTACAGTTTCAACATTGTTACAGCATGCTAATTAACTAATTACTGTGGCAGGTTCTACCTTGTCTAGTAAATGTGCAGTTTTTAGAATTTAAAGGGAACAGACAGTTATTTTTTCATCATCATATATGTGAAAGGAAAAACTAGAGAGTCACAACAACATGATGTGAAATAAAGTGCCGTCTATTCAGAGGTATATACATTTTACATACACAACATCCCTTAGCTTCAGCATTTTTTAAACAATATATTTAGCAAAATTAATTTTGAGCAGTAGCAATAATGATTCCTATTTTTTATCTTTTAGGTTATCTCTTTAGTTTATTAACAAGAAGTGAATATTTCAGTTTCCATGTTTTGGTGTCTTCAAACAATTAAAAATTGATACCTCCTGACATGCCTGCATCAGAGAAATTGCAGGTCAGGGATCTAACCTCCAGGGGGCAGTGCAGGATCGGCAACCACTGCCTTGTTCACTACTTCTTTGGCCTGTCATTTTAGTGGGATAAATGGATTTCTAGGACTCAATTCTTTGTCAAAACTGAAAGCTTGTACCTTATAACCAAGATTTCAGAAAGCATGCTTTCCTTCCCTCTTTTGCATAAGATTTGTTCCTGATTTTTATTTGTTAAATGTCTTTTTTAAACCTAAAGCCAAGGCAGTAATGTATCATTAAATAATACGTTTGTATACCTAAATATATATATGCACATGCATATAGTATGTATATATACATACACACACCTATTTGGTATAAATGTATACCATGCACACATGTATACATATACTCATATATAATGTGTATGTGTACACACATACCCCAAGGTAGTGAAATTTTCCTACATAGAATGTTAAGAGCTGGAAGGGTCCTTCAAACAACTCATTTTAAAAAGAGGGCCAGAGATGAAATGACTAAAGTCACAGAATAAGTTGGCAGAGCCCTAACACTTCAATCCTAGAATCTATTCTAAGTGAAGGGTGGTACCTCAGAGACCATCTAATTCAATATTAACCAAAACAAGAATTAATTTTATGGTATTTTCAATAAATAGCTGTCCAAACCCTGCATGAAGACTTCCAATGTGGAGGAATGCAATACCTACTGAGGCATCTGGCTCCATTTTTAGGTAGTTCCAATTGTTGGGAAGTATTTTTTTTTCTTAAATCAAAATTAAATCTCCCTCTCTGCACCCTTTACCTATTATTCCTGGTCCTGCACCTTAGGACCAAGCAGAGTAAGTTTAATCTCTCTTCCCCACAATGACCTTTCAAATACTTGAAAGACAGCAACGGTGTTCCCTCTTAATCTTTTCTTCTTCTGAAGTTTTTCTTATCATGTTGGCCATTGTCTTTTTGACCTGCTTCATAGTTGGTCTATGTCTCTGTGGTTCCCAAAATGTGGTTCCCAGAATTGACCACAGAGTATGGCAGACCTGGAGAAATATTATTTTTCTCTTTCTGGATGTTTCTCTTAATATAGCATAGGATAACATTTATTTATTGTTTTGGTAAACCACATTGTTGATTCATAATTGAGTTTGAAAAAAGCTTGTCAACTAAAAACCCCAATATGAACCCTCAATTAAATATCAAAAAGGAAAATTTGAATATCAAAGGAGAGATTAATAAAATTGAAAGTTTAAAAATTGAATTAAAAATAAAGCTAAGAGCTGCTTTTATAAAAAATAAAATAGGTAAACCATTGGTTAATTTAATTTTAAAAAGAAGAAAACCAAATTACCAGTATCAAAAATGAAAAGGGTGAATACACCATCAATGATGATGAAATTAAAGCAATTATTTGGAGTTATTCTACCCAATTATATGCCAGTAAAGCTGACAAATCTAAGTGAAATGGGTGAATATTTACAAAACTATAAGGTGCCAAGATAAACAGAAGAGAAAACAGAATACTTAAGTAACTCTATATTAGAAAAAGAAAATTGAACAATCTATCACTGAACTTCCTAAGAAAAAAATTCCCCAAACCAAATCAATTCACAAATGAATTCTACCAAACATTTAAGAAACAATTCTCTATATACCAAGATAATGTCAAAATGGATAAATAATTTTGACACAAAGGGCGATGTCATAAATAAATTAGAGGAGATAGAAAAATGTTTTCTTTTGCAACACGGCTAATATGGAAATATATTTTACATGACCTCACATGTATATTAAAATAAAATTGCCTGGCTTCTCAAAGGCGAGGGGGGTGCGGAAAAGGGAGGGAAAGAATTTGGGACTCAATTTTTCAAAATGATTGTTAAAAATTTTTATATGGAATTGGGAAAAATTTAATGAAATAAAAATCATTTAAAAATTTTAAAAAACAATATCTTTTAAAAATGAACTGTTCTCTAGTCAATTTTTAGAGCCCAAGAATAGAACTTTACATTCATTCCTAGTAAATTCAGTCTCATTTAATTCCAATTAGAGCAATGGACTTCAAGTCAGGAAGGTATGAGCTCAAACTGAGCCCCATACACTTGCTAACTGTGTGACTTGGGCAAGTCACTTAAATGTTTCAATTTACTCAACTATAAAATGGGGATAATAACAACACCTATCTCCCAGGGTTGTCATGAGGATAAAATGAGATAATATTTGTAAAGTGCTTAGCACCCTGCTGGCATAAAGTTGCCTTCCTTCCTTTTAGGATCTTTTTGCCTTTGGACTATATCTTCCAAGCGTTAATTATCCTTCCAACTTCATATTACATGCAAATTTGATCCAATTCATTAATAAAAATGCTGAACTAATGTTCAAATCCTGGAGATACCCTCCTTTTTTTTTTACCAAGCTGACAGTAACCCACTAATGACTACTTTTTTAGGCCATCATATCATAAGGACAAAGCCAGAGGAGACACTACTTGCCAGCTAGTCCAACCCCCTCATTTTACAGACAATGAAACGAAGGCCTTTGGAGATCAGAAGACTTGCCCAAGGTCATACAGCTTGTAGTCATAAAAGTGCTATTTAAACCAGGTCTTTTGACTCCAAATCCACTGTCCTTTCCAATGTACCATTCTCTTTCAGGTCATTCACAACCAGTACTAAATTTACATAACGGTGTTTTCTATGTGTACTTACTCCCATTTCTTTCCAAATTATCCACAAGTATAGCATCATACCTTGTCATATCCTCTGATAGACTAAACAGACTATATCTACGTTTCTTTATCTGCCAGTCTAGCTACACTATTAAAAGGAGGAAATGGAGTTAGCCTGGCATGATTTTTTTTTCTTTTGAGCAAGCTATGCTGGCTTTTAGTAATCATGGCTTCTCTTCCTAGGAGCTCATGAACTTTCCCCTTAATGATGTGTTCTAGAAATTTGTCAGAAATGGACACTGGACTCACTGCCCTATAGTTTACAGCCTTTCTCCTCTATGCTTTTTGGAAGGTTGGGACACTTGCTTTTATCTAGTCCTTTGGCAACTTTCCCATTTACCAGGATCCTTCAATGTTGGCTCAGTGATCATGGCTGCCTCTATGGGGTAATTTATCTAGGCCTGATGAGATTCAGCTTCATGCACTCAAGAATACCAGATTTAGAGTCAGAGAAAATGGGTTTGAATCCTGGCTTGGCTCTGCTTTTTTATGAGCTTGAGCAAAGCCCTTAAATCACTATGGACCTCAATTTTTTCACCCGTAAAATGAGGGCATTGGGGTCAAGTAATCTTTAAAGTTCTTTCCAGATTTATGTCTACAGCAGAAAGTCTAGTTCAACCCACTCAATTTTCTGGATCAGTTAACTTGGGCTCAGAGAGGGTCAATTCCTTTACCTAAGAAGCCAAGACTTAAACCTAGGTCCTCTGACGACAGATCCAGCATTCTTTTCACCATATCCTATGATGAGTCTGTGATTCTATGACTTGAACTCATTAAGGGCAAGCTGATGTTACTCAACCATCTTCTCCCTGATCTTGGGTTCTAAAACTGTTAACCAGTTTTATTTAATCCTTCCCAATCCAAAAAATGAATCTTCTTAGAAGATAAAATACAAGTAAAATAAGATGTCACTAGGATCATAGAAAGGAAGATTTAGAATTGGAAAGAACTGAAGAAATCATCTGGTCCAGCCTTTTCACTTTATAAAGAACTAAAGAACAATGACTTGTCAATGGTCACCTTGGTACTAAGTGGTAGAGCCAGAATTCAAACCAACATCCTCTGACCCCAAATTCCATGCTAGTTCATCTTTCTCACAGTCTTCCATTATCACCCTATCCATATCAAGTATTGGTCCTAACCTTTTTTTTTATCTTGCCCCCAACACAAAGAGAACCTCTTTTTGTTGTCCTTGTCCATTACCAGCTTATTCTAGGCTTTAGTACTCCTCATACAATTCTTATGAGACAGAGATACTTGTGGCATATCCATCCTCCAGTATTTGCTTTTGCTTCCATCTTCTATCCATTCTTTTTTTAAAAAATATTTTTAAAAAAATATTTACTTATTTTTAAACATATTTCCACATTAGTCATGCTGTAAAGAATTAGAACCAAAGGGGAAAACCACGAGAAAGAAAAAAACAAAAGGAAAAAAGAAAGAGAAAATAGTACACTTCAATCTGCATTTACACTCCATAGCCCTCCATACATCTTTGGATGTAGATACCATTTTCTATCATGAGTCTTTTGGAACTGTCTTAGTTCATTACCTTGCTGAGAAGAGTTAAGTCTATCAATATTGGTTATCACGCAATGTTGCTGTTACTGTGAACAATTTTTCCTGGTTCTGTTCATTTCACTCAATATCAATTCAAGCAAGTCTTTCCATATTCATTCTTTTTTAAAACTTCAATTTTAAAAAATATTTTATTTTTTCCAATTACATGTAAAATAATTTTTAACATTTGCTTTTAAAAATATTGAGTTCCAAATTTTCTCTCTCCCTTATTCTCCTTCCCCTCCTTGAAAGGGCAAGCAATTTGATATATGCTATATATATGCAGTCGTGTAAAACGTATTTCCATATTAATCATGTTATGAAAGAAAAAACACAGACCAAAAAAAAAGAAAAACCAAGAAAGATAAAGAAAGTTTTTAAAAATTGTGCTTTGGTCTGCATTCAAACTCCATCAGTTCTTTCTCTAAAGGTGGGTAGCATTTCTCATTACAAGTCCTTTGGAATTGTCTTGGATCATTATATTGCTAGGAATAGTAAGTCATTCATAGTTGATCATTGCTGTGTATAATTTTTTTTCCTGGTTCTGCTCACTTTGCTTTCCATCAGTTCACACAAGTCTTCCCAGGTTTTTCTGCAAGTATCTTGCTAATCATTTCTGATAGCACAATAGTATTCCATCACAATTATACACTACAAATTGTTTAGCATTCCTCACTTGATGGACACCCCCTCAATTTATAATTCTTTGCAAACACAAAAAGAACTGCTGTAGTTTTGTACATATAAGTCTTTTTCCTTTTAAAAAAATTTTCTTTGGGATACAGACCTAGACATGCCATTTATTCATGTCTTTTAGAAACCTGATTTTGTCAACTACTTTCTTGTACATCCACATTGGTCCCTTTAGGCAGCTTTTTTTTTCCTCCTCATCTCAATTTCTGCTTATGCCTTCTAAATTTCATCCTTGAGAGCTTCTTACTGCTCTTAGAATGACTTCCCTGAAAAATAATAAACCATTGGGTCCTACCTCTCCCTCCTCTGAAACATTGGAAATCTAATGTGAGAGAAAGAAACAGAGAGACAGAGACAGAGAGAGATGGAGAGGAGGGAAGAGGGGAGAGGGGGAAAGAAGGGAGAAGGAGGGAGGAAAGAGGGGAAGAAGAGGGGAGAGAAAGGGAGAGGGAGGAGAGGGGGGACAGAGGGAAGAGAAGGGAAGAAGGGGGAGGGGGAGGGGAAAGAGGGGGAAAGGGGAGAGAAGGAGGGAGTGAGGGGGGAGAGAGATGGAGGGAGACAGAGAGATGGAGACATAGAGACAGAGACAGAGAATGTACATGTCACAAACTATTGTCCCCAAGGTTCCTGTTGTTTCTAGGAAACAATTAGTTCCTTCTTGTTTAGCTGAATCCAGTCCAGGGTAGTAGTTCCCCTTTTCACTTCCCCCATCTTGCAAAGGATGAAATCATCACAGATAAGTCATAAATATATTAGCTATCCTGCTTTTGATAAGGGAGAACGCACCAACAAATGTCTGGATAGTGAAGTGTGCATCACTGCCATATCCTATTTCACTATCAGATTTGTTACCTTAACTCTTGATCTAATCTCTCTGCACAAGTGGTCTACTTGTTCCAGCTCACTCAACTCTAACCTAAAAGCTCCCCAGTAGGTTTCTCCTCTCAGATTACTAGGTTTCCTTTTATGAACATATATTCTTAACATATAATGTGATTTTCCTCTCTCCCTTTTATTCTGTCCCTGCTAAATAAAATATGCCTTCCATAGCCAGATTAGTCACAAGTCCCATATCCCACACCAAGTCTCAGTAATAATTAGGGAGTCAAATATACTCCTTTGCTTTAGGATTTCCATCTAGTTTAGCCTGCTTGTTATTTAGTGCATTTGTTAAGACATAGATTTCGCTGGCTCTCTTTAGTGTACATACACACATGCAAATAAAATAAATAAAAGAGTAGGCAAAGGAAAATATAAGCACGGAAAGCATTCAGATCTTTCGACTCAAAGTAAAGCTCTCTTCTTCTTATGCCAGGCCGCATCTCATGTGATTTAATCATACTACACCTGCCAACTAGTCAAAGGTATAATCATTATTAATAGCATGCAGAAGGTGTCTTACTTCCTTCAAGAAAATATTTCTGTTTACCTGACTCCTTCAGAAAAGCATGGCGGGGGAGTAAGGATGCCCTCCTCATCAAGCCTATTTTTAGCCCACATCCTTGTAGGTGAGGTTCGGTCGAGATAAGCAATGGCTGATGATGGTGTTGGTACTGGACCTCTGAAAGAAGAACCAGAAAAAATTAGGAAAATTCTCATTTATTAGAACTTTTAATTCATGTTAATTCTATGAATTACTAAAAGGATAAGAAAAGAGTGAAGGCACTAATAAAAGAAAGTACATGCAAAACAGAAACCCTATTATCATACACCCAAGAAAATCTTTTGAGGTAGAGTGCAGTAGGCTCACTTGTGAAAAGGTCCTTTAGGGTTCATCTTGGACTAGGATCTTTATACATACAATAATTAGTAGATTAAACAAGTAACACCAAGAAAATCTTTCTCATTCATTAAACTATCACTTTCATACTATTTTCTCTGAAATTAGTATGTACTCTACAGTGGTTCTTTGAATATTCACAAAACACAGATAATGCCTTTTCAGTCCAAGCACCCAGGCCCCACTCCCTGCCCTCAAGCCAACTTGGTTGTTGGGGAAGAGGAGGTAAGCAGAAAAATGGGAAACAGTAAGAGCTAGGCTTTCTTTTAAGGTTTGTGAGATGCTTTAACAAATAGCTCATTTTATCCTCACAGCAACCTCTGGGAGGTAGTTATCATCCCCATTTTACAAAAGAGGAAACTGAGGGAGGCAGAGGGCATGTGAACTGCAGCACCAGGATGGGGTAAGTAGGATAGAACCAGGGAAACTGAAGGTTAGAACGCTTATGGATGGAGGAATCAGGTTGGGCTTTAAGTTGACGTTTCAAAAAATACAAGGTTTCTGAGAGGTAGTAAGGAAGTGGCAGCATTCTAGGCACAAAAATGGCTTATTTGAATGGAAAGAGTCAGAATATGGAGTGTCTGGGAAGCCTAGGTAAGTGCAGTGAATAAAGCACCAGCCCTGGAGTCAGGAGGACCTGAGTTCAAATCCTGCCTCAGACACTTAACACTTACTAGTAATGTGACCTTGGGCAAGTCACTTAACCCCTAATTGCCCTGCCTTCCCCTTCCAAAAGGAAAAAAAAAGAATATGGAGTATCCACTCTAGGGAGTAGTTTGTAATTTAGTTTGGTTGAGACACAGAGCCCATGAAGAAAAATAATATGAAATGAGACTGGAAAGGTAGGGACAAACCAGGTTGCAAAAGGCGTTGAATGCCAAGGCAACATGTACAATATAGTAGGCAACAATGTCCATTGGGCTAACTCCTAAATGAATAGGAAAAGAGATGACCCAACTAGCCTAAAATCTAATGGTACAGAAATAATACTCAATGTGGAGATTTCCAAAGACCTATGACTATGCAATTTTCTCAAATTAAGATTCCTTTAATTTCTAAATTAGTAGTCTTGGAAGATGTTAGATAAGTAGTTCTTAATCAAAAAATTCTTTATTTTAGATGATTTTCTTCTCAGTTCTTCAAACCATCTCTGAATTCTTATTATATTCAACTATCTTCTGCATAACTATTTTCTATATACAATCTAGGGACAAAGTCAATTATTTCATATCAGAGGTTCTGAGATACACCCTCAAATCTCTTTGATCAAATTCATTTTAAAGATCTGCTCATACAACACAAGGAAATAATTGCAGAGCTAGAGACCTAGAAACCAGTTCTGTACATTCTTAGTTGGCTGTTCTTTGCATTAACCATCTAAAGCCCAACAATAAAAGCATAGTGGGCTTGAGGAATGCTTCTCACTCTGAGAAGCCAAGGAAAAAGGCATACAAGACATTCACAAGTCAGAAAAGTTCACTAATATCTTATACATGCAAACACACGATGTGCTCACAAATTAGATAGTTCTTGATGCTTGCAAAAACCCTTAGATTTGATGTTTTAATTTACCCTACAAAAGCAGCTAGGTATTGTGGTAGCTTTTCTGACATGAAACTTGTTAATAGCATTATTCTCTGCCCCCCCCCCCAACACACACACACACACACACACACACACACACACACACACACACACACTCACCTAAAGTAACTCCAGTTACTGAAGACCAGGAAGAGAAAGTTCTCACCACCAAGGTCATTGATACTGTTAAATGGTTCAACATGAGAACTAGATTTTTAAAATTAAAACTAGGGTTTTATCAATGGAAATAACATTAAAGAAGATACATTGCTGTCCACTTTGCTAGTGCAGCCTAAAGCCTAGTGGTCCTTCCTATCTGACTGAATAAAGTCTTCTATATGTGTTTTCTTTGCTAGTAGAGTTTGAACTCCCCAAAGAGCTTATCCGATAAGTGGCACAATGGAAAGGGCACCGGCCTCTGACACTTACTAGCTATATGACCCTGGGCAAGTAACTTCACCCTGTTTGCCCCAGTCTCCTCATCCATAAAATGAGCTGGAGACAGAAATGGCAAACCAGTCCAGTATCTTTGCCAAGAAAATCCCAAATGGGATCATGAAGACTCCAATGTGACTGAAACAATTGAGCCACAAACAACAAACCCCAGAAAACAGGACAGTCTTACTTTTCCATTTATATCTTCAGTGCTTTGCACATAGTAATTGATGAATGCATTTTCATTCACTGCATTCTTTTATTCATTCATCCATCCACTCATTCATACACTTCAAACTTAAGGTAAACTGCTTTCTTTATCCTTCCACCATTCATTGTGTTCTTTGAGCACCTAATAAGGGCAGCACATATATCCGTTAAAGTCTTGCCCTTGTTTTCACCTCAAGAATGGAGACTTCACCATTTTTACCCTTCAAGTTTTCCAAGACTTTCTTTGGTCAAAATAATATAGGAAAAGAAAAATATAAATATTTCAGATCCATCTTCCACCCTAGTTATAAATATTGAATTCAATTTAAAGCCTAAACTTTCATCTTTAAATTCAAAGGAAGACAACCCCTTACTTATCTTACTTATCTTAAGGACTCTTGCTTGCTAGTCCAAAAGAAACACTTTCTATATATATCATAACACCAGCGGTGAGATCAGCAGATGCCAATCTGACTGACAATCTTTGAGGATTCCTTTGATGAGTTAGTGGGAGCAGAACATGAAAATTAAATTTCTCCTCAGACTATACTAACCTTTCATCTGGCATTGATTTTTATTTTCCTTGCACAATACACCATCATCCACTCCTTTCTCCCAATTAGAACTCCCCCAAGTTTGCCGAGAATGCCAGGCTTCCTTCTGTAACATTCCGTAATCTTTATCTCCAGGCACTTCATCTACTTTAAATCACTGTCTAAGGCTTCCCTATTGTCTTATGGCCTTCATATTATTCCCATGTAAAGTACTGCCCCCTTTCATTTATGGACATTTTAGTTGCTGAAAGGGGGCAGGAAAAGGACATACATGTTAGAAAGATTCACTTGAGACTATTCTGAGGACCTGAGAGAAAACTGGCTCTCAGATAAATATACCAAGAGAACCTGTTTGAAAGCAACTCAGAGACATAACTACTATACAGTGGAGGGGCATAGGGGCAGTGGGGGTGGCTGCAGTGTGCTGTTGGCCATCAGTTCTTTCCAGTAAAGGATATAGCTGAGAAACTAAATCATAAAACTGTTTGGGGATAATGAGAAAATTATGTATTATATGTTTGTGTTATGCCTGATTGAACTGTGGATTTTTTTTCCCAATCTGGGTTAGAGAAGGCAAAGTACTCATGAGGAAGCCTGATGTGAGGCATTAGAAGCTGTAGGAGATGAGAAAGGGAGGAGATACAGAAGTTGCCTGAAGAGAGAAACCGATGGCAAAGACTCACCCCCGCCACTACCCCATGGTGTTTGAAAGAAGCAGAGTGAAGGAGAATCAGCAGATAAGAAGAACTGCTTTGGGCAGAGCCCACTGATGGAGCCGAATAAAGTCTAGCAGGTACTTCCATGTGCTGGGGGTTGGTGGGGGGGGGAAGGGGCGGGGGTTTTGTACTGGCTAGAAACTGATTGGAAGAAAGCAGGATCTTTCTCCTGTGTGAAGCTTTCTGGCCACTGGCATCTTCTACAATGTGAAGGAGGGAAAAGTTCTCAGGGGCTTGCTTGCTTTGCCCTCTGTAACTCCAGAGGAAGAAGCAGAGTAAGGAAGAAGAGGCTTTGCATCTGCTTTACTGCAAGCAGTACTGACGCACTGTTTTGCTAAGAAATGATTGGAGAGGGGAGGCTAGGTGGCGCAGTGAGTAGAGTGCCAGCCCTGGAGTTAGAAGGACCTGAGTTCGTATCTGGCCTCAGACACTTAACCCACACAAACAAAAACCTAGCTATGTGACCTTGGGCAAGTTACTTAACCCCAATTGCCCTAAAAGGGGCGGCTAGGCGGCAGTGAGTAAGAGCGCCGGCCTCGGAGTTGGGATGACTCGAGATCAAATCCAGCCTCAGAAAATGAGCACCCACACATAAATAATGACTAGCCGTGTAACCTTGAGCAAGTTACTTAACCCCAATTGCTTTAAAAAAAAAAAAAAGAAATGATTGGAGAAATCAAGATCAGGCTAGGGAGAGACTGCATTGCTTGACAGGACTACACTTGAGAGGGGGGTTCCCTCAGGGTTTTGTCCACATTAACCTTTAGTGGCATCTTGAAAAGGGGAAACCCCCTTATAGCCCATAGAGTAAAGATTGGATTCAGTTGGCAGATTTCAGACTTAAGGAAAGTGCTTTGAGTTTAGCACTGCTTCAGCAGCCCCATCAGGAGAGTGAAAAAGCTCAGAAGTGGACCAGGGCATGACTAGTAGAGACTGTTTCCTAAAGAAGGGCTTGTAGACCAGAATTGTGAGTTGCCCTACGCACATGGGTAGCCCTACTCATGTTCCTTATGGCTAGATTTCTGTGTATGCCTACTCTCTCCCAAAGACAATTTCTGCATGGATAGAAGAGTGCCTCCCAGATTTATGGTTGCATGGTTCTATTTTGGTTATTCCCGATTTTGCCTTCTATTGACTATATATTATGAATATTCTTGCTGTTACCTTCCCATTTAATAAATGTTTCATGTTTAAGAGTCAATGTTATAATTGTGCCTGATTTATGTAACTATAAAACACACTTATGGGAGTTCAAGAACTACAGTGGTAACAAGTAAGAATGTGTTTCCAAACACACACACACACACACACACACACACACACACACCAGGGTTACCCCTAGGACTCAGAGAAAGTTGTAGCAATATGGTACAACCACCTTCTCAGAAACTCTCTCCTCCCCTAGACCTATCAACATGAGTGTAAGGTAGGGTAAGGCAACTAAAAAAGTAGGAAACAAGGGGTGTAAGTGCCACTTAGAATCATGCCTACAGCTCTACTGTCAGCATCTGCAGGTCACACCATGGTAGGGCTTTCACAACATTTCCTTTCTTTGATTTTAGACTTCTATATAAATACTAAAACACAATTTTGCTTGTTAGTGTATAAAGCTAGGCAGAGTAAATCATTTTGGGATGCTATTTAACCAATAGTGAGGCACAGATTCATGACTAGTCTCTTATCAGATGAACTAACATGAAATATCATCAGCCATGTGCTGTACTCATATATGACTTAAGGCTTCCATACTGTACCAGTCACCAGCCCATCGTACTTTTAGACTGTGGTCAAGGGGGTTATGGAAGGCACAGGTCTGACATGTTCATTGGGGGAGGTAAGGATCTTCTAATGTTCCTCTCTTCTCCTTTCCCTCCTTTGGGAGTCATGGATTTTAAGTATTGTCCCACTGCTACTACCAAAATCTACCATCTTGGAACCTTAGAATTGAAAAAGACATTAGAGATTATCGGTGTGGTAGAGTTAAAAGAGTACTGATTTTGGAGTTAGATGGCCTGGATTGAAATCCTGGTTCTTTGAATTAGCAGTTGTATGACCTTGGGTTACTTTCACAAGTTGAGCCACCATGCTTTCATTGAACTAGATGAACTCGAAGTCTCTTTAGACTCTAAAACCATGATGGTATGAGCTTATGCTCTTGTCCATGTAGAAGCTCCTTCTAAAATTCCCCTGGTGGGTGGTCATCTGACTTCTGTAGAAATAAGGTCCTCACTCACTTCATTAAATAGCCTTTCCATGGTTGTTCAGTTGTTTTATAGGCATGTCCAACTCTTCATGACCCCATTTGGGTTTTCTTGGCAAAGATATTGGAGTGATTTGCCACTTCCTTCTCCAGCTCAATTTTTACAGATGATGAATATGAGGCAAACAGGGTTAAGTGATTTGCCCAGAGTCACATAGCTATTAAGTATCTGAGGTCAGATTTGAACTCAGGAAGAGGAGTCTTTCTGACGCCAGCCCCAGCCCCCTATCTACTATACCACCTTGCTATGTGGGCCTTTCCGTAATTAGTTCTAATAAATAGAAAATCCTTCCTTATAGTTAATTGAAATCTGCCTCTTTATAGCTTCTTATGTCTACTCTTTGCAGTAATGCAGGAAAAAAGGAGTTTAAGTATTATATCCTTCAGTTAAGAGAACGAGTATCTTGGGAGCAAGCATTGCCTTATTTTTCTATCTGTATTCCCAGCACTTAGTATAGGGTTTGGCACTTACAAAATGCTTTTTCATTCATTCTTTTCTTTCTCTTCCTTCTTTCTTTCCTTCCTTCCTTTTCTCTTTCCTTTCTTTCTCTCTTATTCTTCCTTTAACCCTCTCTTTCCTTCCTTCCTTCTCTTTGTCAGACAAAACAGACCCAGTTCCTTCAATTGTTCATCATAAAAAATAGTCATTATAACATGGTATTTTAAGGTTCATAAAAAGTGTTTTTTCCTCAACAACTTTGAGAAGATAGTAAGAGTATTATCATTCCTATTTAATAAATTACAAAAAGGTTTATAGCAAGGTTAGCTGAATTGTCTGTGGTCACACAGACGTCAAAGTTAGGATTCTATATTTGGTCTTTTGACCAAGTCCAGTGTTCTTAATCACTATGTTTGCTGGTAAGACTCTCAAAATGAATCTTCCTACTTATTTTGGGTACGTCCTAGAGTGGTGGTTAGCACTTACCTCTACCACTCTATACTGAACACACAATCTCCACAATGTACCAAAACAGGGAGGCACATTAAGCTCTGAAAAAATCCTTCACTGATATAGCGAACATGTCCAGTCTCTGGCAATTATTCAATGACCTTTTGGGCAACAGTGCCAGAGTTAAGGCATATTATCTGATTTATTCCCCCAAATAAGCTCAGTGAAGTATGATTATGTAATGGGACCAGTTTTATCCAATCTGTTCTGTAGCCATGTGAATACATACAACAATTCAGTGCACTGTTGCTTGACTAAATTATGGGCACATAAAAGATGAGATTCAAATCAAGAAGAAAGGGAATTGAAAGTTAAGATAAACTTCTATGAGCTTAAAGTTAGTTTAATGTAGTCATGTTTCAAAACATTTTTTAAGATTCTATTCTCAGTAGAATATTAATGTAGCAGTTTCCTCCCCACCCCTCTTCCCTCTACCCTCTCTCTCTGGGTTAATTCACTCACTGAACTGGCTGCCATGTTGGCATACTGGAAGTCCTTCAGATGGGCAGCAACAGCTACAACTAATTCTCTCAAGGTTCTGTGGATAATCCTGGAGGATAGCTACTCTCCTATTACTTTTTACTCTAGTTCCTGAGTCCCAGCTGGTATGCTTCCCATAAATCAGCCACAGTTGATTCCACTACCTGGGTTGGGCTGCCTTTTTCCCCCCAAAACAAACAAACAAACAAAAAAACCAGATTTTTAATTGGTCTTTTGTTATTTTTATCACCTAAATTTCCTCCTGAATCCTTCCCTCTCTCCACTCCAAGAGAACCATCCTACATAAGAAAAACCTTCTTTCATTAACTCTTAAAACGTTGACTCAAAAAAGACAAAGCAAAAATAAATTATCCATAAACTTAGGACACACTTTCTCAATAATGCACAGTTTCAGAGACGCAGAAAGACAAAGACAGAGGCGAGGGGGAAGGGGAGAGGGACACACAGAGACAGAGACACAGAGAGAGAGAGAGAGAGAGAGAGAGAGAGAGAGAAAGACAGAGACAGAGACAGAGACAGAGACACACACATAGAGAAAGAGATAGGTATAGCCTTTCTTCTATCAACTGGCTTTTCCAGAAAACAGGTGACAACACAGATTAAGATAGTCTTCCTTCCACCAGCTCTGAGACTGTTTCTTAGACCAACCTTCATGGTCCAAAACAAGATCCTCTTAGTCACAGACCTCTCCTTTAACTCATGGAGATTAACCAAGTCCTTATTTCTGCTGGGCAATATGCCTCTGTCCAATAATCTCAGAACTTTCCTAGGGTTCATTGTCCCCCAACTTTCAGTTGCAAAGTTCTCTTGCTAGTTGAATGCAGATTAGATGATGGGAAACAATATACTGTGGTTATCTCTGCACTGAGGAAGTGCCTTGTCTCTGTGGACTGCTTTTTTAGTGGATTTCTTTTCTTCCAAATATGCAAGTCTCACATTTATCTTTGTCTTTTGTCCCTTTCAGTTAGCAAAACTGTCCAAATATGAAGGGGTACTCCTTTACATTAAAATGTTATAGGATATTTAAGCTGGGAGGGACCTAAGTGATCATCTGATGTTATCTCCCTATTTTATGGAAGAAACTGAGGCCCAGAGTGGTAAAGTTAATGAAGGTCATGCAGCAAATTTGTGGCAAAGTAAGGAGTATGTCACTGTGTCCTGAGTCCCTACTATACACAATCTATTGCACCATGCAGTCCTTTAACCATTCAATGAGAATTTATTAATGCCTACTATGTGCCTGACTATGCTAGGTGCTGGAGCTGGAAAGACAAAAATGAAATTGTCAGGGGCGGCTAGGTGGCGCAGTGAGTAAGAGCTCTGGCCTCAGAGTTGGGATGACCCGAGACCGAATCCGGCCTCAGAAAATGAGCACCCACACATAAATAATGACTAGCCATGTAACCTTGAGCAAGTTACTTAACCCCAATTGCTTAAAAAAAAATTAAAATTAAAAAAAAAATGAAATTGTCCTTGCCTCAGGGAACTTATATTCTATTTGTAGAACCAAATTAACACAGATAAGTACACACAATAAATATATATATATACATATATACATATGCACATATAGACACAAATATATACATATGCATGCATGCAAATGTATGTGTGTATATACACAGAGACACATGCACATACATATACACATACATATACACATATACATATACAACCTATACCTATACCTATATCTATACCTCTACATATATAGACAGAAGGCACCAGCAACCTGGAGTAGGGTGATCATGACAGGCCTCCCGGATGAGGTGATACTTGAGCTGAGCTTTGAAAGAAGCTAGGGATTGTGTAAATTTGCACAGGGGAAGAGAACGTACATTGTAGGCAAAACATTTCCTTCTTCAAGGTCTGAAGTTAAGGGCCAATCTTACATCCATGGGTATTGTGGATATAGTTCTAATCCTATAATTATATAATCTACTTTGCTGCTTCTGCTTATTTCAAATTGCAAGGAAAATTAATATTTCTTTCCCTTGCTTGTACATTTTCAAATGTCCCCTTGCTACAATCTATTCTTATTAATCATTGATACCACATGAGGAAATAACTGCATCTCTCTCTTTAAATAGTTCTGTTGTGTTAAATGGATTTTAAAACGTTCATGAAGAAAAAGAGTTTGGCCTTGTTATAATGCCTCTAGCTGGAAGCCAGGTTTAAAAAAATATATAGAAGCTGCACAATTCATGAGACAAAAAAAATAAACCACCCTATCAGCATTGATACAGAGAGAAGAGGTAGCATTCTGTGATTCTGTATAGGTGAGAGACTTGAATAGAATCATGGTTGCCAAGGAAACCTTTTCTTGATTCAAGGAGATTACCAAGGGGTTTGATACTAACTCAGGGAATCACATTGGAATTTTTTTTCTTCCTTTTCTATTTTTTTCCATTAGATGGAGAATAAGCACACAAGGCTGAAAAAACATTTTAGAACCGGTTCTAAAAGCCATGAGTATCAGAAAGCCCATACCACTCTAAAGGGAAAGGATAGAGAGAAAATGAACTCAAGTCAAATGAGTCCTTTCCTTTCAATAAGCTGAGACAGTGGGCATGGGAACTTAGCAGCATTTGGATGTCAAGAGTCAGAGCGGGGCAGAACAGGTTAGAATTATGCAGAGCAGATATGAAGCCTGATGTATCTGGATACCAGAAGGGTGAGAGCAAATATTTCTCCTAAAAATAAAAGGACTGGAGGAGGATGAAGCAATGCCTAACAATGGCCCTCCTGGTTATTAATCCCTGAAGAGAGCCAATTTGCCCCACAGAGTCAGAAGCAGAGACCACACCCTTCATTTAGTGGTAGCTACCGAAGCTGTAGACAGTGCCAAGACGGGAATAATGATAACAGCTAGCCTTTCTATTGTACCTGTTTGGTTTTAGGCATTTTACAAAGATTATCACAACATCTCTGGGAGGTAGGTGCTGGTATTATTCCCATTTTACAGATGAGGAGACTGAGGCTGGGTCACACAGCTAGTATCTGAGGCAGGATTTGAACTCAGCTCTTTCCTTACTCTGAGTTCAATGCTCTTAATACATTGTACCACCTAGCTGCCTAATAGATAAGTCAGTCATAATTATTACCTGAAGAGTACTTGAGCTGTGCATCTGATATTCTTTATTCTAATTGCATGATCAACTCATCTGCTTTTCCCAACCACACATTTACTCCATTATATCCCTCCCCTTAATTCTTGTTCCATATGGGGCAGCACTGGAAATAAGCTACAATTCTCCTCAAGTTGATACAGTAAGCAGAAGGAAAACAACCTAGTTTTCTTATAACTACTTCAGCAAGGATGAAAAAAAACCCCACCAAATGAAATAATGATCAAGAAATCTAAGGAGAAATGAAAAAAAAAAGCATTCTGCCACCCTCGGTCTGGTCTATACAAAGAGTTGGCCAGAAGCCTGTGAGGGGACACTAAGCAGACAAATCCAGCCTCATAGCATATAGCTCACCAGAGCCTGCAAGCCCAGGAGGAGTGCCTGTCCCTAACTTACAGCTGTATCACCTGCATAGCTGCCTTCCAAGATGTGCCCAGAAGTAATATTACATTTCTCTTTTTTTTTAATCTTTTTTTTTTAATTTTAATTTTATTTTTTTGTATTTATTTATTTATTAATTAAACAAATGCTTTATTAACTTCTGGTTTACATCATTCATTTCCACCAGATTATGAGTTACATTTTCCCCCCATTTTTTCCCTACCCACCACCCCAGAATAGCAGTCCCACCAGATATCCCCTCATCCAATCTGCTCTCTCCCATATCTTCTCCCATACCCCCTTCGACTTTGCCACTAGGGCAAGGTGAATCTCTGAGCCCCACTGCCTGGACATCTTATGAAACATTTAATTTTAAAACTTCGATTTTCAGATCCATTCCCTTTCTCCCCTGTCACCCACTTCCTCTGAGAAGATAAGCAATTCAGTATGTGTTGTACATGTATATCTATGCAAAACATTACCATAGTAGATATATTGTAAAAGACTGCTTATATTTCCCTCCCACCTGTCTCACCTCCCACCTGGTCCATTCCCTACTTTGATCCTGTCCCTCTTGATAGTGGGTACTTCTAACCTCCCCTCTCCCCAGAATGCCCTCCCCTCCATCATCCCCCTCTCATCCCCCTTTCCCCTACTCAGGAGAGTGAGTGAGGGTAAGATATTCCATTTAGTATGTATGTGATTCTCTCCTTGAGCCAACTTCAATGAGAATATGCTTTTGCCTTTTTGCCTTCCTGTCCTTCCCCTCCCCTGCAACTACTTCCCCTTGCCTCTTCTACATGAGATAGTTTGCCCTACCCTGTCTCTCTCCATCTCCTCTTGCCACTTTCCTCTCTCACTTCTTGACTTCACCCCTTAAGAAACATCCCTTCCTTGGGGCAGCTAGGTGGCACAGTGAGCAAAGAGCCAGCCCCGGAGCCAGAAGGACCGGAGCTCAGATCTGGCCCCAGACACCCAACACAGAAACAAAAACCCAGCCACGTGAACCTGGGCAAGTCACCCAACCCCAATTGCCCTCCAAAAAAAAAATAATCATCCCTTCCCATCAAATTCAACCTGTGCCCTCTATCCATGTATATCTGTGAACATATGCCATGTACCCTTCTTCAATTATTTTCATAATGAGAAAGGTTTCATCAAATACAGTTATTGTTTTTCCATGTAGGACTGTAAATAGTCCAACTTTGATAAGTTCCTTTTGATTTCTTTTCCTTGATTACCTTCTCAAGCATCTCTTGCTTCTTGTGTCTGAATGTTAAATTTTCTATTCAACTCTGGTTTTTTCATCAAGAATGCTTGAAAGTCCTCTATTCCACTGAATGACCATATTTTCCCCTGAAACAAGATACTTAGTTTTGCTGGGTAGGTGACCCTTGGGTTCATTCCCAGCTCTTTTGCCCTCTGGAATATCATATTCCATGCCCTTCTATCCCTCAATGTAGAAGCTGCCAGGTCCTGTGCCATTCTGATTGTGTTTCCACAATATTGAAATTGTTTTCTTCCTGGCTGCTTGTAGTATTTTCTCCTTGATCTGGGGGTTCTGGAACCTGGCTATAACATTCCTGGGAGTTTTCTTTTGGGGATCTTTTTCAGGAGGTGATCTGTGGATTCTTTCAACCTCTATTTTGCCCTCTGGGTCTAAAACATCCGGGCAATTTTCCTTGAGAATTTCTTTAAGGATGATTTCTAGGTTCTTTCTTTGATCATGGCTTTCAGGTAGTCCAATAATTTTTAAATTATCTCTCCTGGATCTATTTTCCAGGTGAGTGGTTTTTCCCATGAGATATTTCACATTGCCTTCTATTCTTTCATTTGTTTGGATCTGTTTAATAGTATCTTGATTTCTCATAAAGTTACTAGCTTCCATTTGCTCCAGTCTAACTCTGAAGGAATGAATCTCCTCAGTGAGCTTTTGAGATTCTTTTTCCATCTGGCAAATTCGACTTTTTAAGGCATTCTTCTCCTCATTGCCTTTCTTAGCCTCTTTTGCCATTTGAGTTAGTCTATTTTTTAAGGTGTTATTTTCCTCAGTCAGGTTGTTGACCGTCATTTCATACTTTTCTTGCATCTTTTTCATTTCTCTTCCCAAATTTTCCCCCACTTCTCTTATCTGCTTCTTAAGGTCCTCTATGGCCTGTAGCCAGCTTGTATTTTCATTTGGGGCTTTTGGTGCAGGAATTCTGACCTCACAGTCCTCCTCCATGCTTTGAGCCTCTTTGCCCCTAAAATAGGAGTCTAATGTTGAACTTTTCTGTTTATTTTGTTTCGTTTGCCTAGGCATGTTGCCACTTAATTACTTGATTTTTGGGGGCTTGTTGCCA
This sequence comes from Gymnobelideus leadbeateri, assembly GCA_011680675.1. Classification (NCBI taxonomy): domain Eukaryota; kingdom Metazoa; phylum Chordata; class Mammalia; order Diprotodontia; family Petauridae; genus Gymnobelideus; species Gymnobelideus leadbeateri. Next base: position 61,052 of record WOXC01009002.1, read on the forward strand.
CAGTAGGACTCTGCCACCAGACAGGGGAGCTTCCGCCCAAATGTGGGGTCTTCACAACTTCCACCAGTTGTGTGGCCTCTGTAAAGCCTCCATCCACTCTGGCAAGTTGGATACCCACCCCAAACTTCCCCCCCAGACCACAATCCAGATCCAGGCAGTTTAAAGCAAAAGCGATTAACTCCCAGACTGATTGCTGGATCTTCCTACAGTTCGCAGACCAGGAGCTAGAGCCACTACTGACACTGCAAAATGGCTTCTGTGCAGCTGTTTCTTCAGCAGCTTTTTGCCCCCAGGGGAGGAAGCCACTCGTTCCCCAAATACTGGTCCCAAAGTCCATAGGGCACTAACCTCTCACTTTGTCCTAGGCATATCTGTGCTGATAATTCTGGAATCGCCACAATTGCTGGTGTTCTGGGGTCCCTCCAGCCGGCTGAAGGCCTGGCTGCTCTGGGGTGAAAACCTTGGACCTGAGCTTGGCTCTGTGGGCTGCGCTGTCGGTTCCCAGCACGCTGTGCTGCCTGTTCTCAGAGCGCTGCGCTGGCCGCTCCCTGCAGGGCTGCTGGGCTGTCCTCAGCAGGAGGTTAGCTTCTCTGTGCCATTCTGTGGGTGCTGTGGCTCCAGAAGTTGTTCGGAGCTCCCTTTCACATTGTTTGAAATTTGTGTGGGGCAGAGCACATTGGAAATGCTGTTTCTACTCCGCCATCTTGGCTCTGCCCCTCCCCCCCCAATAATATTACATTTCTGAAGAGTATAAGCAACTAAACCTGGAAATCTGGAAAACCAGATTGAACAGAGAAAAAAGGATATACATGAGAAGTCGGTTTTCCTCTATTACCTAAAAAAGGAATAATGGAACTTGTTGAACTAACCTTCATGGACAAACATTGGGAATGTGGGATTCTTGTATTCAGATACTAACAGGTGTATCTCTTAGTATTGTGCTTTAAAATACCTAGAGGTCATAGGCTAATAGGTTTAAAACTGGAAAAGACTTCAAGGCTATCAAGTAACAACCCCTTGGGTTTTTTTTGTCATTTGTTTTGGAGGCAATTGGGGTTAAGTGACTTGCCCAGGGTCATACAGCTATTAACTATCTGAAGCCACATTTGAATTCAGGTCTTCTTGACTCTGTAGGTCTGGTGCTCTACTCACTGTGCTAGCTAGCTACCCCTCCCTGTTTTTACAAAGGAGACTGAAACACAGAGAAGTTAAATGATGCATCTAGGGTCATAGAGTTGGAATATATCTGAGCAAGGATTTGAACTGAGATATTCTTGACTCCAAGAGCTATACACTACCCACCACACTTTGCTGCCTTTACACAAGTCCAGACACTAAATTATTATTTAATTGTAACCTACTATATCTATTAAGTACAGAGTAATGAGAAATTTCAAAAGGAATGTGGTTGTATTAAAATTATATTGTCCAATTTGACAATATAATGTTCTCTAGGGGAATTTCTCATTTTTATCGATAATTTAGGATAGAAATGGTATACATAAACACTGGAAATTCGAAAGGATAATAAAAATGCATGGATTGAAAACTTACTTGAAACAAAATTATACTTTACCTTTGAAACAGGATGGTGCAATCTGGGGGAACTTTTCCCATTAGGGCATGCCGGGCTGCCTCACGTCGCTTCTGCATAGAAATAATTTCCTAGGCAAGAAATATGATCACCTATTATACTCATATTAAAAAGAGCATATGCATACTCTTTGATCCAGTAATACCTCTCCTAGGTCTATCCTCCAAAGAGGTCAAAGAAAAGAAGAAAAAGATCCACATATACAAGAATATTTATAGCAGTTCTCTTTGTGGTATCAAAGAACTAAAAACTTAAGGAATGTCCATCAATGGGGAATTGCTAAACAAACTATGGCACAGGAATGTAATGAAATGTTATTGTGCTATAAGAACTGATGAAGAGGATTGGTTTCTAAGAAACCTGGGATGATCTGATGTAGAGTTAAGTGAGCAGAGCCAGGTAAACAATTTAGATAACAGAAGCATAAAGACCAACTTTGAAAGACTTCAGAACTCCGAACCACACATGACCAACCACAGAACCAGAGGACCCATGATGAAACATGCTACCCATCTGACAGAGGTGATGGGCCCCGGGTACAGCCTGAAACAGTTAGGCTTTTAACATGGCCAGTGAGGGACTTTGTTTTGCTTAATTGTTATTTGTTATAGGTGTTTTCTTTGTTTTGTTTTTTTCAATTGGGGAAGATGAGGTTAAAGGGAGAGGAAATAAATTTTGTTAAATGAGAAAACTTCATTTAATTTTTAAAAAAAGCATACATCAGGGAATTAAAAAGATGATGGTATAGCACTTAGAGCAATAACAGTAATAGTAGGCCATTGCGATTTAGAGAACAATGTATTGACATGGTATCATTTGATTGGACACAGTTATCATCAGTTCAAGACATCTGGGAGGCCATTAAGTTGACCCATTTAATTTATAAATGAAAAGACAGAGGCACAGAGAAGTTAAAGTACTTGCCCTCGGCCACACAGGTAGTAATTGTCAGATTCAGTAGTCTCCCTAACTCCAGGCCTGGCACCCCATCCACTCTGCTACACTGACTCCCTGGAAGCTTTCCAATAGGAGTGGAATGAGCACGTGCTGGGGATACTGTAAAGGAGATCCTTGTTCAAGTACAAGTTGGACTAGATGACTTCTAACAGGCCCAAGAAAGCCATGATGCCCTCGTACCTCCACTAACAATCCCCATCCACCCTGCACCGGATAATGAATGACTCCAACCTTGGGGGTGAGTTACTTCATTCAAAGAGCTTTGGTACATAATGGAGCCACTACTGGGTAGGCATGGAGTCCTTCCTGGTACCCCTACAAGAATATCTCATAGACATAAGGTGAATGAGGGGAGGGAGAAGCAGGTCAGAAGTAGAGGAATGAGAATAAGGGGAGAGAAAAGAATAAGAAGGAAAAAGAAAGTAATAAAAGAAGTCCTTAAGCCAATAATACTTATGAAGGATTTACAAAGATGTCTGGGGCATCTTCGTGCCAAGATATGCCAAGGAATATATAATAGATTATAGCACGCAGATCAAAATAAGAAATACATACTTCCCAAAACAGGCATGTCTTTGCGCCTCCAAAGTTTCCTATGTTCACAATGGCCTAAGCCTCATTTTCTCATGTTGAAATCCTACCCATCCTCCCAAATCCTCCTCAAATGCTACTTTCTTTGTGAATCCTTCCCTAAGCTCCTTAGTAAGGACTTATCTTTTCCTCCTGGGAATTTGCATCACGTACCCTTCTCTAATGGACTTATGTTCTATTCCCATTTATAATTTATTGTTATTAGTACGTCAATTCCCTTATAATATTGTAAGCTCTTTGGGAACTTCCTTTAAATTTCCTTCAGTGCAATATTCTGCAGGTAGCAGTTATTTAATAAATATTTTTGAATAAATGGTCAGTAAGCCTATGGGATATAGTTATAAATGTAAATCATTTGATTCTCATAAATCCCAAGGGAAATAGTTGTCTCAATTCAATTCAAAAAAAGCATTTACAAGTGTGTGATATGTACAAAGAATTGGGGATAGGAAAAACGAAAAGGAACAAAGTCTCTATCCTCCCAAAATGTACAATCCAGCAAGAGAATAGGTATATTCACTCAGAAGTATGATACAAGGTAGGATGCAATATGGGCATTTGCTAGATCCAGACAATGCTAAAAGAACATCTGAGGGGGGAAAAAATTCTTTTTAGTTGAGAGGAATTGGAAAGGGAAGGGGAGGTGGAATCAGGGAAAACTTAAGTATTAATAATGGAAATTCACAGAACAATAGAAGTATTATCAGACATAAATCCATTCTGAAAGGTATCCTGGGGTGAGTTTGGAGCAATCATGAAGGAAGAGAGGGAAATGATTTGAAAAACAACCATTTGATCATTTGAAAAGAAACCATACCCTTTCTTTTTTTTTTTTTTTTTTTTTTTTGAGAAAGGTATCCCAGGAAAAGAGAACAGCATGTGAAGAGGCAGATGAACTGATTAACCAGTTTTGCTCTTTAGCACAAAGTTTGCCTCTAAAAGCAATTACCAAAGTTATATTATTTATTTAAATCAATTTCTGTCACTGTTGGAAGGAAAACTTTCAAGCAAACTGTCACAAAAATAGTCAAGTGCTGATTATTTCTGTCTTTTGGCACCATTTAAAACACTGGTTTTCAATAGAAGTAGCATCAATGACTTGTTAGAACCCACAATCTGTGCCAAAAATATGTGCCACCAGCATGTGAGGAAAGCCGTCATTCAGCACATCGTGGGAACTTCCGCATTTTCTCTCCAGTCTTTTTTAAAAGCTGCTCTTGGGCAGTGCTTGACAAAGGATGTTAACTCTGTTGTTCTGTTGCACCATCTGCCCACCACCTCTGAGATCTGGGATGGATCGAAATCTCTCTCTTTAGAGACAAACTATGAAATGGAAGGAAACCCCATGAATATCGGAAGTTTTATGACACCACTGAATCTGTAAGTTTAACAAAGAAAAACAAGAGCATAGAAGAGGATTCCCTAGAGACTGGGCAGTAGCACCCCTGCCCTCCACCTTATATCTGGGTGAACTTCAAGCTGTGGCATCACACTGTACATCAACAGTTTGGGGAAGGACTAGCTAAAGTGAAGCCCTTGGAAGGGACTGCTGTCAGGAGAGAACTAAAGCTCTGGTATCTGGAGAACATGAACAGTCCAAAGGAAAGAGGAAAGTTCAAGGGAAGATTTGGTCTTCCTTCCACTGGATTTGTCAGGTATTGGTCCAAAAAGGCCTAAGGAATTGAGCAAGAATGTGAACATGGGCTACAGTACAGAGGGGAAGTAGGCCTTGGAAAAGGAGGAGGAGGATGGCAGTTCATCCTCTCTCCTGAAGAATGAGCCAAAAAGAAAATGAGGGACCCAAACAAACACTTTGATACTTTTTGGGAATCAAAACATGCAAAATGTGACCAGTGTAGAAACCCATAGGGCAACAAAAGTGTGTTTAACTTGTGCCAGGGCTGCTTTAATAAATGAGCTGTCAGAGAAATTGTAACTGTACAGGCTATGAATTACTTTTTAGGACCAAATCAGAGATGTTCCTTGCATGGAAAGGTGATTAGTTCAGCCTGCAGGAGCCCAACCAAGGACCAAAGTGAAGGGACTTGGGGGATTCCCAAGAGTGGGGATAGTGTGTAGACCAAAGGCCTAATTAGAACCCAGGGCCAACTCTGTCTCTTATTTCTGGGTCTCTGTTCTAGCACAACTGCCTCGATAACAGTATCAAAGCTGCTGTTAAACTTCAGATAAGTCTTATTTAAGGAAACATTTTTTACTCACTAAAAATCTGTTATTTAACAGAAAAGAAAATGTTACATGATCTTCCCAGGATAGGGGCACCTGGGAATTCTACATGGGAGAAGACATTTAGGAGCTATACATATTTACTGTCCCCATTACCTCTCTGTGTATTTTTTTTTTAACTGAAGGGGGGCAAAGGTGCAGAAATCCATTTAAGTCACAAAACAATATAGTGATCACCTCAGTTGTCTTTGGGGCAGTAGCATCAAAATTAAATAGAAACAGATCTCTGCTGAGACCTATTGACTTATAAAATCACAAATTAGCATTATCTAGGTTATATTGTATGTTTAAATTTCTTAAACATTTATTTCCCAATTATATCCTAATTTGGTTGAAGTTTCTGGAGTTTTTCAGTCCACAACTAAGCCCTGAGTTTGAAGCTTCTGTCTTAGATGTACTCAAATCAGTATTCTCCATGACTCCAGCACTGAGGAGGTCTGGAATGCTGTTGTCACAGAATTGCAGAGTTGTTGAGTACTGTAGAAGCTATCTGATCTGGGGGTAGGGAGCCTGTGGCCTCAAGGCCACGTGTGGCCCTCTAGGTCCTTGGGTGCAGCCTTTTGACCAAGTTCAAGTTTTACACTACAGATCCTCTTATTAAGGGGATTTGTACTATGAACTGTACTCTGTAACTGTGACTGTGGCCAAGTCTCTCAACATTTCTAAGCCTCGGTTTCCTCATCTGCAAAATGTCAATAGCAAGATAGAGCTGATACAAATATGAGTTATTACAGATTGAGAAGATAGATACACAAAAAGGTAGATTCGTTCAAGGTCACACAGTGTTTTAGTGTCAGAACTGGGACTAGAAGATATTAAACAATTAAGTAGTTCATTAAGAGTATTTCTTTTTATAGAAATGTCTGTGATTCTTTGATGTTCTATTCCCACCCTAAATCAAGGAAACTTTAGGACAGCCTTTAACCTTTGCACATAAACACCCTACAAGCTGTGACATCTTTTTCCATTCAAGGCTGCCCTTAACATTTATATGAGTATGATTTCACCTATGTATCAGGGACAGGAGGGGAGCAGGATCAGGGCTCCATTCTCCCCCCAGAAAGTAACCAGATACCAATGCTTTATACATCACAGAAGAGTTGTCTTTAGTCAGTTTGAAGGTTCTAGTGACAGATAATGCTGCACTAAAAATCTAATGCTTCAGGATATATCCTAGAAAGGGTGAGACTGAGAAATCTTCAAATATACCAGTGAAAAACACAAATTCTGACAGGTTCTACACAAGCTGGCAAGGCCTCAAATATGAGTGTGGAGGGCTATGACTCAACACCAGTGAACACAGAGAAAGAGGAGGGGGCTGATAGTTAAGACTAAACAGTTTGTAGGAATTGTGATCACAGGCTCTTGTGGCACCCCTGCACTCATCCACTGGTCAAATTCAGTCTTCTACAATACAATACTTCCAAAGATCCATGATTTCATCAGAATGGTTATTTTATTTCACCAATGAGGTAAACAAATCCTCTTCATCTTCAACAGATTGCCTTCATGAATGTGGCCCAATTTTTTTCATTACTTCACTGTCAGCTTTCTGATCATGGAGACTTTCTAAACACTGTGAGGTTGGTCCTTGAATGAACATTCGTTCCGTCTGTTGCTTGTCCCAGGACCAAAAGTTTTTCAGCCTGGCTGGTAGAGCCTACCTGCTAGAACTTTAGGATTCTCTAGTGTAGCCTGGGATTGTCACCTCTATCCCGTGATGAGGCATTAGAGTAGAGCATTAGTAGAGGAGCATTCTATAATAATTACCAAAAAAATGCATTTGAAGAGGGAAAGTGAACACACCACCCTGTAATTTTAACTCTCAGTCAAGGCTGGCGTTTAATACTAAGTCATATTGGTAACTAATTTATGACCACAAGAAATAGGTCAGACTCTTGGGCAATTTTCTTTTCTTTTTCAAATTCATAGATTATTATCGTTGTAATGGCTTACATTATTTGAATCCAAAAGTAAACCCTCAGACTTAGATTCCAAAAAATCAACATTATATGTATAAAATGAAGAAACAGACATTCATCTGAAAAAATATGGAGATTTTAGTGAATTGAAAATTCAATGTGGGTCAACAGTGTGACTGGTAACTGTAGCTTGCTGCAGATGCTGATTGTCCTTCATTCTTGAAGAGGACCATGACCTCAGGGAGGTGATGCCATGACATGCAAGTGAACTGGATTTAAGTGAGGGAGGGCTGTGCAAAGTCACCAGCCTCAATTTTTCCTCTGGAGCCCCCATCTGAATCCAGTGACCAGATGTGGATTAGGACAAGTGGAGATGGCCCAAGATACAGTGAAGAACCTTGACCTTTTCAAGCTAAGGTCTTTAACAGGTCTCAGTTTGACTGAGGCAGTACCCATTCAGTGATTAAGGTTTAGTTTTATAGATATATATGTATGTGTGTGTATGTTTATGTGTGTACATATATATAATTAATATATGTAATATACTTATATGTTATGCTTAGTAGCTAAGAAATAGGGTGGTGGATCAGTGGAATAGATTAGTTACATAACACAGAGTAGTAAATGACCACAGTAATCTACTGTTTGATAAACCCAAAGATTCCAGCTTCTGGGATGAGAACTAGCTATTTGACAAAGACCACTGTGAAAACTTGGAAGCAGTATGGCAAGGTACAAGCCAACATCTCATACTGTATAGCAAGATAATGTCAAAATGGACACTTGATTCAGCCATAAAGCATGACGCCATAAGCAAGTTAGCAGGGTAAGGAATAGCTTGCCTGTCAGGTCTATGGAAAAGAGAAGAATTTATGACTGAACAAGAGATAGAGAACATTATGAAATACAAAGTGGAAGACTTTGATATGGTAACTAAGTACTAACACTAAGAGAGGCGCAGTGTCCAGGACTGGAGGTACACACGACAGCCCCACTATCCCTCGCCCTGGTCAGACCACACTTAAGAGTGTTAGGTTCAGTTTTCAGTACTCCATTTTAGGAAGGATAATGATCAATAGGTGGGCCTCTAGAGGAAGGCAGGGGGGATGGCGAATGTTCTCAATATCATGCTACATGAAAATGGGGTATGTTTAGCCTAGAGAAAAGATTTAAGGCAGATATGATAGGTATCATGTATTTGAGGAGCTCAAATGATGAAGAGGGATTAGAATTATGCTTTTGTGCCAGAGGGTAGAACCAGGGGTGGAAATTTGCAAAGAGATAAATTTAGGCTTGATAGAAAGGGAAAAAAATTCATAACTCTCAGAGCTACCCAACAGTGGAATGGATTGACTTGGGAGATGGGGAGTTTTCCCTCTTACTGGATGTATTCCAGACATGGCTGACAGTCGCCTCCCAGAGGTTTTATAGAATAGATTCTTGTTGTTAGATGACTTGAACTAAATGGCCTCTAGGGTCCCTTCCAACTCTGAGATTCTGTGACTCTATTTAATAATGTTTTACAAACTGCTTTACATACATTATTTCATTTGGTTCTCACAACTACCCTGTGAAGCAATACAATTATTATCCTTATTTTAGAGAGGAGGACAACTCAAGTTCAAATTAAATTAAGGTCACAGAGCTATCTGATTGAAGAGCTAGGACTCATCATGTCTCCTAACACCTAGGTCAATGCTTTTTTCTATTTCATGGCAAAAGTATCCACTGCACTGGGCGAGTATAGAAAATTATCACTAAATTAAAAAAAAATAACTTTTCTCAGAACACTGTTTTTGACAGCATTTATTTTATCGTAGCCTTTAAAAACTTCTTAATGAATCCATTCTGGATCTATTGCCAAAATACCTGATCTAGAATAAGCTATGTGTTAATTTGCCCTGAAGACCCAAAGTTTTAATATATCATGCATATAATGATATAGCATATAGATATCATATCAACAATCATATGTCACATGTAACATATGGTGTACATGCACACATCATATATAATACATTATATATTGCTATAATGTGTCACATATATAAATACATCAAGCCTAAAACATTTAAGATTGCACACCCTTCTCTTCGACCTTGTGCTATTGAGGGATCTGATTTGGCACAGGAGAATGATCCCTGGATTATAAGTAGCTAACCTTGGTTTGCATCTTGGGTCCTTTTGCTCTCTGACATCCTATAAATCTAAATGGGTACCAAAAGTGAAAGGAAGGAACGCACCCTCAGCTGGCATGGACCAGAGCAGTCTTTAGGGAAATCAGTTACTTTTTCAGAGCATTAAATCTCTTTTTAAAGATAACATATTACAATGTTCAATTTCACCTTTACCCCATCTTCCCTACTCTTACCGATGGTATTTCTTCTGTTGAAAGTTTGGCTGATAAGCTAATAACATAATTTCTGTCTGTGGAGTCCACAAAGTCACTGAAAAGAGCATTCGAAGAAAGGTGCCAGAAATATTCATTTTCTGGTGATCTCCTGTCAAGCATCTCCTTGTTAATATCTGGTAGGGAAAGGATAAAGTTAAAAATAGATCTTCTTCAAAGTAAAATATTGTTCTGGCTAAACCAGAGGCATTCACTAAACATACACATATTGAATTGAACTAAAATATTCCAAAATATTAGCTAAAGCAGTAACCCCCTTGATCTAATTGAAAAAAAATAATTTTTCTTTTGGAAAAATACTTCCTTTGGAAAATTGAAAATGAAAGCAATGCATGTACAATATTAAGAACAATATCTAAAATATAAAGGAATGATGATAAAGTTATTGTTAAATAAATGAATTGAACGATATGTTAATTTCCTCTCAAAGGTTGGGGACCCCAGAGACCTAGAGTATCCAGAATTTAAATTGTCACTATTATCAAACTGCTGGGGGCAATTTAAATACCTTAAAACTGTTTGAATCAGATGGGTAGGTCTTCTGTGTTATGAATATTTATGAAGACAAATATAGGAGCACATCAAAACTTCTAGGATTATTATGAGAATGCAAGAAAGGAAATCATTTTTACTTAATAGATCCTATTCGAGCCAAAACCTACATATAATATCATTTTGTTCCAATGTTTCTTTCACTAGTTTTCTCTCATCTACTATTTCCATTATAATGTAAACAATCATGATGATGCAATAAATGCATGGCTGCTGCTTGGCCCAGGGAGGCTAAGATGCTTGCCCTCCCCCTCTTCCAGTGGAAGGGAAGTACCTGTCAAATCTGAGCCCACATACTCAGACTGGGTTTAATCCTGAGGAAAGCCAGGTTGTCTAGCAGGAATTCAAGTTCCTCCCTTCTCCACCTCCCCCGCCCCCCCCCCCCCCCCGCACATATCAGCGCTTTAACCCCTTACTCACAAGCCCCAGAGGGAACCACTTAAAGCTTAGGTTTGGCTCATGTTTAGGATCCCTCCTAAAGGAACTTTTTTTAACTAGAACTAAGTGCCTAGAAGGGCACTTTGTGTACAAAATAGATGAATAAATAAATTAATCAAAAAGCCTTAATTTAAGTGTCTGCTATATACAAAGTAGGATGGTAAATAATGGAGAATAGAAATAGAAAATCAAGACAGTTCAAAGAGCTAACATTCTAACAGGGAGAGACAACTTATATAGAAACTTGTACCTTCAAGTCAAATAGAAAGGCTCAGCAGACGCTTTAGGGTTCAGCAACAAATCAGGTATGGGACAGCTATTTCCTCTAGATGAAAAAATCAGATGTGCTTACTGACAAAGATGCTTAAACAGGCAGCAACAGCACTTTGTGGGCCTTTTCAATCACCAATGAATCAACTTTCACCTTAGTTCTATACTCTTTATACTGTTTCCTCCTCCTTCTAGCAAGCCAAGCCTAGCATGCTGGAGGTCATCTTCAAGAACTATAGCAATTCCAGGGGCTCTTTCCAAAATGTAGTCAGTATCAATAAATTGCCTCAGAACTCCATTGTGGTACAGTGAAAAAAACATTACCCTGGAGTGGGAAGACATGAATTCAAATCCTGCCTTTCACGTTTACTATGTGTATGACCTTGGGGAAGTATTAGCCTCTTCCAGGCTTCAGTAACCTTATCTGTGGAATAAGCAGATGACCTCTGGGGTCCCTTCCAGCTCTTTGATCCTATGGCTACCTTCAAGGCTGGATATGTCCATCATAGGTTTGCTGTTCAGTTGCTTATGCTCAGGGAAGGACCTAATGCCCAGGAACAGGATCACATAAGCAGCTAGCATACATGCCCACTGCTACATGCTCTCAGGTGCCATTTCTGCTGGTGTGAGAAAGTGTTCCCATTCTTCTCACCAACCCTCACAGGAAAACACAGAAAAGGAATCTTACTCACTATTCATTCTGAAGAGAAGATGGAAGAGTCAGATGGAAGATTCACTCCCTTTAAAGTCCACTAAGAGGGGCTCTTTTAGTGGTCAATATTCCAAGATACAGTCTGATCACTTCTTTCCGCACAACACAAAAGGCTGCTTTCAACCATCCCAGAGAGGGGGACCAAGGATCACCCTTCAGCACTGAGCCACACGTCACTGGGAGTTTCCAGGGGAGTTCAGTGTGTCTTGTATGGAACAACCACACAAACCTATCCTTGTACGCTCAAATGTTGGTATATTGCATTCTAATCCCTGCTATGGTGACATGACATAGTAAGGGCATTGGGGTAGTTCAGACAATGACTTATCTTTTAATAGTTCTCCAGTGATTAAAACATTTTCAGTCAAAATTATGTTTGGCCCATTAGCAGCTTTGAGAATGTTGGTGCAATGCTGACCATATTGGCTCAAATACCTCCTTTGGTATGTGTTCCCTACAATTCTTAAAATATTTTCCAGCATCTCAGTATCTCAATGGACAAAAGATCCAATTTTCAAAAAACTGAACTAATAGTGTTATAATAGTCTGCGACAGAGCTTCCTGATACAATTCCAGTAAAAGTGTCTGAATTAAAATCAACCTTCAGGCAACATTTTAAAAATAAATTGCTTTGCAGTTCATAAGAAGAACCAAGTTCCCCAGAAAATGTGGGGTACTTAAACTTATTTAAACACCTATTATGAAGCATTAAATGAATTTAATGATGCATAGTAGATTTTAAAGTTGTTTCGTGGATTAATATCATTGCCAAATGCAAGACTATATTAATGAAGTTTCCAGGGTGCTGAAAACCACAGTTCAATTGAATTCTAAATTGCTGAAACATTTAAGCTTAGGTTGTTTCAAAGCCAAATGTGTCAGAATAACAAGAAAAAAAAGGTATTGTCTTTTTCTTTCCTGTGATATTTTTATTATACATTTTAATAGAACCTAGATTATATAACAAACAAAAGATAAAACATTCCATATTTCTTTTTTACTCCACTTTTTTGTGCCCCAGATATAATGAGTATCTCATTGCATGTAGGACAGAAGAAATGAAAAATCTCAGAATTTCTATATTCACATGCTACATATAGACATATTTGTAAATATAAATGAAGCTACATCTAAAAGGAGATTCTGATCATATGGGTTTCTAAATAACCACTTTCTGTACAGTTAATTGTATCAATTACAAAGGCAATACAATTGAGCCATTAAACTGGTCAAAAATGTCAGAAGACCAATGATGTAGCAAGTTATCTAGCTCCTGAGAGATGGACTCAGCACCCAGAATAAGACGTATGTTTTCAGACATGGCAAGTGAGTAGATTAGTTTTGTGTGATTATGAATCTCTGTTACAAAAAATTTGTTTCTCTTTTACTCAATCGAAGGGAGATTTGGGGAGAGAGGCAGACTAGTAATAATGTTACCCACTGACCCCATCGCCCCAAGAAAAAAAGAGTATCATTGAAGTGTTCAAAAGAAAATGTACAGAGAAGAATCAAAGGATATGCCGAAGGAAACAGACAAGCAGGATAGTTTTGAAAGTAACATGTTGAATTTATTATTTCCTTTTTAAAGGAAGCTATATATGATAGAGATTCACAGGTTTGGTTTTAATCATCTTTTCCTGTTTTACTCTGTATGTGAAAATGCTTCCTCCCTCCCCACCCTTTTGGTGTTAAGTGCAGAATAAAATATAAATTCCAAAAAGATATATGTGGGTAACAATGAAAAAAAAGCTTAACTATATAAGAATAAAATATAAAAATATTCAAATCTCTTGCAGAACTAATCATTACATTTTTTTTAAACAGAAAGTTTAGAGAACTTGTTTTCTTTTAGAGAGTGAGATAGAAAAATGCAATGTATCAAAGAGTGTTACCACTAAACAATCACTGAGTGCTACCACAAAAAAAAGTATTTCAGGCAATGGTTCTGCATGGACAGGAGCAGCTATCATACATGCTTTTCATCTGTAATTCTGAGTTTAAAATGACCGGAACCAGAAAAATAACAGTCACATTGATCTACTACAATGATATAAATTTTAGGTATCCATTCACAAATGTGTATATGACAAACATGTATACATATTAATATATCTGTATATACTATAAGATAAGATATGATATATAATATAATATAACATAATAAAATATATAATATAATATGGTAATATTATATTATATAATACAATATAATCTGGAAAACTGTAATCACATCATGTGGCAAAATGACAGTTTGAAAACTATTTTTCAAAGCAAAATTCTACATCTTTAAATGTCATATTCTGAAAATGAAATCTCATAATAGATGCATTCCATGACAGGAAACAGGGATGATATGTATAAGTGTACATAATATATACACAGGGCTATGTACAGAAATTTCTCCCATTAGAGTTATTCATTTGTTAGACTTAAGTGGATCTGAATATACAAAACAGAACATTCCAATTATGTAACAGAACTGATCATTTTTGCTTTAATTAACTATTCAACACTTTGGGTTTTAAAGGACAGTTAAATTTCAAAGAGAAACAAACAAAATAGGAAAGGGGTTGAGATAGGGGAACCAAGAAGGGCAGGCAACAAGATCAGAACCTAGATATTGAGAGGTTGTAAAGTTTCTCTTCTTTAAAGTATTTTTGAACATCTGAGTCACTATCTCTACCCACTCCCCACCCTTTCCAACAAATTGTGTTGCTTAATCGACAAACACTCATTCAGAAAAAGGTTGCTTGTTTTTTAAATTCTGCTTCAGGTCATTTCTTCCAGCAACGTCCCTTTTCAATGTTGGCTTAACTCTTCTTTTTTCCCTACCATTTGAATCAGAAGGTCCTTGAATCTGGCAATTTTATCAAAGTCAGTCTTTGTTTCAGTACGTTGACAAGAGAATCCCAATGAATCCCATGCCAAGCAATATAATATATATTCCAATCAGTTTAATTTTTAAAAAATCTATAACTCAGAAGCATAGAATATAAATGTTAATTTCAATTTAATATTTATATTTTTCACCTTGGTCTCTAAATTACAAGTATTTCACTGATTCCCGTGTTCTCATCAACCTCCTTCCTAGACTCATACAGTGTTTGGTAATCATCTTCCCTTTATACAGGTTGCCAAAGATTCTAATAGGAATTTGGGAGAAAACCCTCTTATTTGTAACCTGGTTTGAACAATGAAGACCAAGATCCTTAATTTTTTCTCCTCCAATTTTTCATCCAATTTAAATTAATTTGAGATGGTGATACATTAATTCAATTATTAATTTAGAAAACTGAGAATGTGCTCAAGAAATAACCACTTTAAAAAAGGCATATCCTTTTATAAAAAAAAAAAAGACAGCTTTCATTTATGCATTAATGGCTGCATTTATGTAAACAATTTAAAGGAGGTGTTTCTAATATTATTTAACAAACAGATTGGCCTTGCTTAGATCAAACCCTGGAAATCAAGGTCTTCTGAAAAGCCTTTATGGCACAATGGATGGGGCCATGGACTTGGCAGTCAGGAGGCCTGGGTCTGAATCCCACCTCATACATTCACTGGTTGTATGTTCATATGCAACCCATTTATCCTCTCACAGTCTTAGCTGTGTTACCAGTTGTAATGGTAATGTGATTTTGAATTTGAAGATCCCTTTGTGTTGGCAAAAGTAGCAGGTAACTAGTACTTAGTAACTGATCAAGACTCCTGTCTCCTGTTACTGATGTAACAGGAAGGGGTTGGCTGAAGGAAGTAGGTAATACTGTGTATATAAGAAAAGCCCCAGAGAGGCTTTTCTTAGAGGTAATACTGTGTATATAAGAAAAGCCCCAGTCAGAATTTCCTTGAGACCAGATCTGGTGGCAGAACAGCTACAGAAGAATGGAAAACTGAGTCCTGAAAACTTGTGGTGGTGGAGCTTCTTCTGAACAGGAGCCCAGAGCCAGGAGGCCAGGAGCCAGGAGCCCAGGTGACTGAAGTATGGATGCTGAGACTTTGTTTGTCTGCAGCTTGGTTGAACCTAGAATTCCCTGGAGTGGAAATGGTGAAAGATCTGACATGGACCAGACCCTGTAAACTTCAGGGTAGAGCAGGACCTGCCCAGAGAGCTAGTCAAGGAACTGGGAGCTGTCTGCCATTGAACCCAGTTGATAGTCTGGGGAATCCAGGTAGAATCTGGGACCATGGAAGGGGATCCAGGGAATCTGAGAACAGGCCCCAAGTCAAGATGAAGAAAAGACCTCTCCTTGGGTACTGAGTAATTATGGAATTATAGTTTACTAGTGACCTAAGGGGTGGAGGGGTTTATGTATATGATACTTAAATAAGACTTTGCTGAATAAGTGACTGATTGTACTTTGAGTACTTTGAGATTTGTTACTGATAAGAGGCTGATTGAGTTAATCAAGACTTTGCCCTATGAGAGGAAGACTTTGACATGTACTTTGAAACTACTGATGAGAGACTAATTGAGTTAATCAAGACTTTGCCTCATGAGTGGAAGACTTTGACCATGTATTCTGAAACTACTGATAAGTAACTGATTGAGTTAACTTGAGAGTGACTATTTTTCTTTGAGACTATGTTGTGAATATTATATTGTGACTATTATATGATTGTTACTGATAAGTGACTGAGTTAACCTTTGCCCCAT
Organism: Gymnobelideus leadbeateri; assembly: GCA_011680675.1. Lineage (NCBI taxonomy): Eukaryota > Metazoa > Chordata > Mammalia > Diprotodontia > Petauridae > Gymnobelideus > Gymnobelideus leadbeateri. Next base: position 77,396 of record WOXC01009002.1, read on the forward strand.
GAGTGGAAGACTTGGACTACTGTACTTTGAGATTATATTGTGATTTTCTGTGATAAGTTGTAATATTGTGAATGCTGTACCTTGATTTCCTTTGGACGTTTTGCTTTGATTTGGAATAGAGTGGATCACTATACTGAGTAATGGAATAGAGTGATCACTATACTGAGTAATCAGAACCTTAAAAGCTGTTCACAATAGCATTTTTCTGGAAAGCTTCTGTGCATGGCATTACACCAGTGGATTAAAGATGATGCTAATGCTTGCCTAGGTACCTCACAGAGCTGTTGTGATCCCCCTGAAAACTTTAAAACATTCTTAAAATATGAATTGTTCTTTTTGGTGTGTTAGGAAAAAGTGAATTCTGGAGCTAAAGCTCTCTATAAACGGTGTCTGTCATCTGGAATAGGATACCAATGATCTTAAGCAGCAATGAGTTGGTTCTTCAGGACTGTGATGAATAATAAAAAGAAAAAAACAATTCAGTGGAAGTTTTCTCAGTTATAAAATGATACCTGACATGTTAGATTAATATTCTTTGAATCTATCATTCATTAAGGTGCTTAGTTCAGAAAGAGCAAATTATTATTACATATATAGATTTTAGAGATAGCTTATCACATACCCTCATCTTTAATTCACTAGTAACACAACTGAGACTCATAACAAGGTGATTGCATTTGCAAGAAAGTGCCATGCCACCATCATCAGTGCATAAACTCCCACCATGACAAACCCTGGAGACTCTCATCATCAATGTGCTGAAAGAGGATGTAGTGGCAATGACACTGGCATACCCAGGATGGCTGCTAGCACAGGTTCTTAGATCTGCTTTATTAGGAAAGATAGCTGTTCAAGGGGTCAACAATATTTTAAAATTACATTCACTAGTTTAGGGTGAAAGTTAGCATCCTGAACTTCAGAGAAAATACAAAGAAAATGTAAGCAGAGAAATAATGACCAATAGGGCTCTGACTACCTGAATCAACTATACACTTTACATATATCCCTAGATTGAGAGAGGATTTACATCTGAGCAGTGGGGGAGCTCTGAACATATGAGCACTCAGAATCTTGACCAGGGAATCACAAGATCCCTCTCAAAAGTGAGCCCCCAAAGCAAAATACCAACTCAGAGTACATAAACACTTTTCAGAGCCAGAAGACATCACAACGTTCTTGACACAGTGCCTAATTAGAAATTAACAAAGGGTGTGAAAACCTTCCTATAAGCAAGCTTCCCTTAATGGGCTCCACCTATTAATGGGCAGGGAAGATCTTAAATCCAATTAACATTACAGAGGACAAAAAAAAAAAAAACATTACAGAAGACATGCTTATAATTCTGAGTGACTTTAAGTCACTCAGCCAAAGTAGGCACAGAAAACAAGACATAGCAGAGAGTGTTTGGAGGAATGGAGTCGAAAATAACAATAGCAACAGTCACTTACTACTAACGACTAAGTTTTATGACCTTCTCATCACCAACACTAGTCTTCTGTTTTCCTGAGCCCAATAAAACTTCATGGATGAACTGTCACAGCAAACATTGGTATTTAATAGACTATGTCATTGTAAGGAGAAGAAACAGAGAGGATGTGAGAGTGATGAAGGCAATGTGTGGTCAGAGTGCTGGACCAATTGCAGACTTATCCTCTCCAAACTAAATATTCTCATTCAATAAAAGCAGCAGCCCCAATGCAAGAAAACTACCAGAATACTGAATGTTTTTTTAAATATATTTAAAACATTTAATTTTAAAATTTCAAATTCCAGATCCATTCCCTTTCTCCCTTGTCACCCACTCCCTCTGGGAAGATAAGCAATTCAGTATGTGTTGTACATGTATAGCTATGCAAAACATTACCATAGTAGATATGTTGTAAAAGACTGCTATCCCACCCCTCACCTGGTCCATTCCCTACTTTGATCCTGTCACTCTTCAAAAGTGGGTACCCCCAACCTCTCCTCCCTCCAGGATGCCCTCCCCTCCATCATCCCCCCCTTTCGACCCCCTTCCCCCTACTCTGCTGCAGGGTAAGATATCCCATTTAGTATGTATGTCATTCTCTCCCTGAGCCAAATTCAATGAGAATAGGGTTTTTCCTTTTTGCCTTCCTGTTCTTCCCCTCCCCTGCAACCACTTCCCCTTGCCTCTTCTACATGAGATAGTTTACCCCACCCTATCGCTCCCCATCTCCTCTTGCCACATTCCTCTCTCACCTCTTAACTTCACCCCTTAAGTATCATCCCTTCCCACCAAATTCAACCTGTGCCCTCTATCCATGTATACCTGCAAACACATATACACACATTCACATATATATTCATATGCCCATATACCCTTTTTCAATTATTTTCATACTGAAAAAGGTTTCATCGGTCACAGTTATTGTTTTTCCATGTAGGAATATAAATAGTTCAAGTTTGCTAAGTTCCTTTTGATTTCTTTTCACTGATTATCTTCTCAAGCATCTCTTGCTTCTTGTGTCTGAATGTCAAATTTTCTATTCAACTCTGGTTTTTTTTCCTCAAGAATGCTTGAAAGTCCTCTATTCCACTGAATGACCATATTTTCCCCTGAAACAAAGTACTCAGTTTTGCTGGGTATGTGATTCTTGGTTTTAATCCCAGATCCTTTGCCCCATGGAATATCATATTCCATGCCCTTTGATCCCTCAGTGTAGAAGCTGCCAGGTCCTGTGCTATTCTGATTGTGTTTCCACAATATTGAAATTGTTTCTTCCTGGCTGCTTGTAGTATTTTCTCCTTGATCTGGGAATTCTGGAATCTGGATATAATATTCCTAGGAGTTTTCTTTTTGGGATCTTTTTCAGGAGGTGATCTGTGGATTCTTTCAACCTCTATTTCCCCCTCTGGGTCTAACACACCAGGGCAATTTTCCTTGAGAATTTCTTGAAGGATGATTTCTAGGTTCTTTCTTTGATCACGACTTTCATGTAGTCCAATAATTTTTAAATGATCTCTCCTGGATCTATTTTCCAGGTCAGTGGTTTTTCCCATGAGATATTTCACATTGCCTTCTATTCTTTCATTTGTTTGGATCTGTTTAACAGCATCTTGATTTCTCATTAAGTCACTAGCTTCCATTTGCTCCAGTCTAACTCTGAAGGAATGAATCTCCTCAGTGAGCTTTTGAGATTCTTTTTCCATCTGGCAAATTGGCTTTTTTTAAGGTATTCTTCTCCTCATTGCCCTTTTGAGCCTCCTTTGCCATTTGAGTCAGTCTACTTTTTAAGGTGTTATTTTCCTCAGTCAGGTTGTTGACTCTCATTTCATACTTTTCCTGCATCCTTCTCATTTCTCTTCCCAATTTTTCCTCCACTTCTCTTATTTGGTTTTTAAAATCCTTCTTAAGGTCCTCTATGGCCTATAACCTGCTCATATTTTCATTTGGGGCTTTTGCAGGAGTTCTGACCTCACAGTCCTCCTCCTGTTCCATGCTTCGATCCTCTTTGCCCCCCAAATAGGAGTCTAATGTTGAATTTTTCTGTTTGTTTTGTTTCCTTTGCCTAGGCATGTTGCCACTCAATTACTTGACTTTTGGGCTTGTTGCCACAGTAGGACTCTGCCACCAGACAGGGGAACTTCTGTCCCAAACGTTGGGGTCTTCTCGACTTCCGGAGGTATTAGTTGGGTGGCCTCTGTGAAGCCTCCACATGCTCTAGCAAGCTGGATACCCACCCCAAGACCTCCACCCCAGACTTTGATCCAGATCCAGGGAGGTTAAAGCAAGAGCAATTAACCCCTAGACTGATTGCTGGATCCCCCTACAGCCTGCAGGCCAGGAGCTGAAGCTGCAACTGAAGCTGCAAAATGGCATCTGTGCCTCATCTCCTCAGCCACTTCTCGCCCCCAGGGGAAGAAGCCTACTCGTTCCCAAACACTGGTCCCAAAGTCCATAGGGCACTAACCTCTCACTTTGTCCTAGGCATATCTGTGTTGATAAATCTGGAATTCCCACAGCTGCTGGTGTTCTGGGGTCCCTCCAGCCAGCTGGTGGCCCTGCCACCCTGGGGCTAAAACCGAGACTCATGTGGGCCTGGGCTTGGCTCCCAGAGCACTGTGCTGTTGGCTCTCAGCACGCTGCACTGGCCGCTCCCTGCAGGGCTGCTGGGCTGTCCTCAGCAGGAGGTTAGCTTCTCTGTGTTGTTCTGTAGGTGCTGGAGCTCCAGAAGTTGTTCAGAGTCCCCTTTTACATGATTTTGAAGTGGTGTGGGAGAGAGCACCTTGGAAGTGCTGTTTCTGCTCCGCCATCTTGGCTCTGCCCCCCAAAACACTTAATGTTAACAGGTTAGAGTGCATCTCCAAGTATAAACAGTTCATTGCTAACTTGGAGGGAAAGCTGACTCAACACACACTGGCAACAGTGGAGTAGAAAAGAAGTGAGCAGTTTCTGGAGATTTGGTATACAACACTGCATTTACTCATCTGGGCCAGAACACTCAGAGACATCAAGGGAAATTGGTTGTCCTGTGACAGTCACTCTTAGTCACCACCACCAAGATTCCTTGGCTGATCCTTCACCTAGAAGATGGTCATCTATCTGAAATCCAGTGTGGCTTACAGAAAGGACCAAGGAATGGTTGATCTAGTATTTGCTGCTTGACAACTCCAAGAGAAATTGCCAGGAACAGGCCAGAGGTCTATACACAATGTTCATTTATCTAATGAAGACCTTTGACCACTGTCAGTCATGAGGGCTTATGAAAAATCATGGCAAAATTTGGTTGCCTGGAGAAGTTCATCAGTATACTGTGCATCAGTTTTATGATGGCATGCTTGCCTGGGTTCTGGATAATGGACAATGTTCTTGTGCTTTCCCAGTCACCAATGGAGTGAAGTAGGGCTGTGTACTCTCATGCTTTTTTAGTATGATGTTTTCTGCAATGTTGTCAGATGCCTTCCATGAGAATGAAAATGCCATCAAGGTCAACTACCACACTGATGGTAAAATATTTAACTCAAAAAAGGCTAAAAGCCAAGCCTAAAGTAGAGGGAGAGTTGGTGCAGATGATTGTGCACTCATTGCAGCCTCTGAGGTTGATTTGCAACAAAGTATGGATTAATCCTAACTGGTCTTCCTGTCTTCAGTCTTTGCTCCCTCTAATCCAACCTTCCTACCGTTTCCCAAACGATATTCCTAATATATTAGTCTAACCATGTCAAAAATCTTTGGTGGTTCCCCACTGCCTCCTAAACAAGGGAGAAATTCTTGATTCTAGCATTTCAGGCCTTTCGTAGTATGGCTCCAACCTATGCTTCTATCATAGCCTCATCTCAGACAAATTCAATTTTTGCAGCTTATGGTACAAACAAATAGAATTATTCTGTGGTCTCAATCTTGACCTTCCCATTATTATCTCCATGTGTTTGTCTCATGACTGCAGTAAACTACCCACTGCCATCCTTGTCTTTTATTTTTCTTTTTAGATGGCAATTGGGGTTAAGTAACTTGCCCAAGGTCACATGGCTAGGTTTTTGTTTGTGTGTGCGTTAAGTGTCTGAGGCCAGATCTGAACTCAGGTCCTTCTGACTCTAGGGCTGGTGCTCTACTCACTTTGCCACCTAGCTGCCCCCATCCTTGTCTTTTAAAGTCTCTCTGCAAATGCCAATTCAAGTGTCATTTCCTGACTTCTCTAACCTCACCCTCTCGTTTCTCTACTGACTCTCCATTCTTAAATTTCCCACAGATCTTTTCTTGGACCTCCTTCTTTATACTTATCATACTTCCACTTATGTTGAAGCTATCTGTATACATGTTACATCGTAGGATTTGTGGGAACAAGGTCTCTGTCATATTTATCTTAATATCCCTGACACATAGCACAGAGTCTTGCAGCACATAGTAGGAATCTTCAATTAGTAAACATTCACAACTGCCTCCAACGTTTAATGCATTGTGCTAAATGCCAGGGATGTAAAAGCCAGACTATGGCTAGATATATAGATCTAGAAGTCATCTGCTTAGAAATATGAATTGAATCTATGGGAACTGATAAGACCACCAAAGAGTTAATGAAAGAAGAGAGTCCAGGACAGACTTCTGGGGTAAATCCATACTTAGCGGATGGGAGGAAGAGGCTGATCCAGAAAAAGAGGCTAAGAATGTTTAGGTGGGAAGGGGGAGACCCAAGATAAAGCAGTATCATTGAAGTCAAGGAAAAGAGGCATCCTGGAGAAGAACGTGGGTGACAGTTTTGACAGCATCAACAGTTAGAGAGGTTAAATAGAATGAGGGCTAGGAAAAGGCCATTGGATTCAGCAATTCAGAGATTACTGGTAAGTCTGGAGAAAGCAACAAGGGGAGAGTAAATAAATGTTGGTTGAAACAAATTAATAAAAATTCAATCTTATCAGGACTGAATCTTGAGCAATTTACTCTCCTCCATGTTACTGCCATGAGTAATAGGGAGAAAGGCTGTGACTAGCTATCTTTATATGTCATTATAATCTGACCTTTAAGTCAAATTAAGAAAAATATTTGGTATTATTTCCCATCAGCATTTTAGTGAAAATAAAGCACCAAATGCTTAAAAAATTATAGCTTCAAAAGTATTCACTGAAAATGGAAACGAGTAAAAGTGTGAAGAATCCCACAAAAAAATATATAAAAAAGATATAACTTACTGATTTTCTGATAAGGCTGGAACATTTGATCATGCCATATGAATACAGGATATCTTGTAGTAGTGAAAAAAACTACGAATTACATTATGTGACTAAAATTTTAAAATCCCAATATATTGTGGGGTGCAGTGCACCGGCCCTGGAGTCAGAAGGACCTGAGTTCAGATCCGGTCTCAGACACTTAACACACACAAACAAAAAAACCTAGCTGTATGACCTTGGGCAAGTTACTTAACCCCAATTGCCCTCCAAAAAGCAAAAAGCAAAAAAAAAAAAAATCCCAATATATTGAGGCAGAGCCAAGATGGTGGATTAGAGGCAGCTAAGCTGCACTCTCTCCACATTCCCCTCCAAACAACTTTAAAATAATATTTCAAATACAATTTTGAAGTCTAAGAGCCAACAAAAGGTCACGATGAAATATTTTTCTGGTCTTTCAACATTTAAGGTCCCAGCTTCTTAGCCTGACAATGAAGGTATTCTACAATCTGCCCCCATTCCATTACTACACAATAGAAAATTTCCATTCCTAAACAGGTATACTAATGCCCCTTTGGTGCAGTTGTGAACTGGTTCAACCTCTCTGGAGAACAATTTGGAACTAGATCCAAAGGGTTATAAAACTGTGCATGCCTTTTGATCCAGTAATATCACTATTAGGTCTATATCCAAAAGAAATCAAAGAATAAAAGAAAAGGACCTATATGTACAAAAATATTTGTAGCAGTTCTTTTTGTGGTGGCAAAGAATTGGAAATTGAGGGGATGCCCATCACTTGGGGAATGGCTGAACAAGTCGAGGCACACTAATGTGATGGAATACTACTGTGCTGTGGGAAATAACAAGGGAGTGGCTTCAGAAAAACATGGCAAGACCCATATGAACTGATGCAAAGTGAAGTGAGAAGAACTAGGAGATCATTGTGAACAGTAACAGCAATGTTATAATGATCAACTGTGAAAGATATGGCTACTCTGGTCAATACAACGATACAAGACAGACTTATGATGAAAAAATGCTACCCACCTCCAGACAGAGAAGTGATGAACTCCAAGTGCAAAGTGAAATATAATTTTCTTACTTTATTTTTCTTGCCTTTCTTTTTGAAATATGGCTAATATGGAAATGAGTTTTGCATGATTCCACATGTATAATTGATATCATATTTCTTGTCTTCTTAGTGAGTGGGGAACGGTGAGAGGGAGGAAAAGAATTTGGAACTCACAATGTAAAAAGCATGTTTAAAGTAAATAAATAATAACAATTTTAAGTATAGAGGGAAATCACATAAAGAAATTCTTGTCCATCTCTGAGAATACAGTGGAATCATTTCTGCCAACCCTTAAGACTAAGTTTTTCCAGGAGTATCTCAGAGGGCCAGTTGTCCTGGAAAGAGACCCATCTCTTGTAGCTGTGGGTCCCTTAGGTTACGCTAGTGTTTGGCCCCATATCCTTGGGACACATAAAGTTTCCCACGGGTTGCCATATGGTAATATAGCTATAGGTATTCACCAAGAGCTACCACCACATTTTTAATTCCCAAACTATGGAGTGAAATAGCAGGCTCCCAGATGGTCAATTGATAAGGTTACCCAACTCTCACACAAACTCACCATTTGTCAGCTATTGGCTAAACCTCACATGTTATAAAAGGATCTTAGAAATAAGAGGTAAACCAGAAGGGAGTAAAAAGGGCTCCTGATTACCTACTCCCTTTGTGACCTTGGAGAAATCACTTCCTCTCTCTGGTTCTCAATTTCCTCAACTGTAAAATTGGCACTAGAGAGGAAGAGTGAATCAGATAACAGCTTCACTTCTGACTCTAAATCAAAGGGCTGTAGATTTAAAGCTAGAAGACTTCCTAAAGGCCTCCTAGTCCAAATTCTTTATAACTGAGACTTAGAGGTTGAGATTCTTGCCCAAGGTCACAGAGATAGTAGGAATCAGAGGGAGGACCTGTACCCCAGTCCTCTGGCTCCAAAGTCAATGCTCTTTCCATAATGCCATCTTGGTCCTATGGGTAAGTAATGTCTGGTATGAAAATAGACAATGTGTCTGACAAAACTGATTTTTTTGGGGGGGGGGAGCGGGGAAGGCAGGGCAATTGGGGTTGACTTGTCCAAGGTCACATAACTAGTAAGTGTTATGTGTCTGAATCCAGATTTGAACTCACTCTTCTTGACTCCAGGGCTGGTGCTCTATTCACTGTGCCACCTAGCCATCCCAAAATCGATTGATTTTTTTTTTTAAGAAAAAAATATCTGTTCCTCAGTTCTTGTCTTTTGACCATATCCTGTATGTTTAAATAAAGGTAAGAATGGATTTGAGGTTAGTCATCTCAACCAAAGTCAGATTCCAAACTAGGGGGGAAAAGGAAAGCATCAATCTTAAAACATCCTTGGCATCCCAGCATGTACCTCGTGAAAACCTGGAAGAAAATCTTTGTTTCTTTTTACTTTTGTCTTATATATGTATAAATGACAAGTAGATGGTTCCTATTTAAAAAGCAGAGCTAGTCTCTTCACCATAGAAACCAAAGACAAGGAGATCATATAAATGATTTATCTGCAGCACCAGTGCTCCCTCCTGACTCTAGATAATAATAATGACAACTAAGATGTAGATCACACTTGAAAGTTTGCAAATTGCTCATTTTATCCTCACAACAATCCTGAGACGGGGGTACTATGGTTGCCCCCATTTTACAAATCATCCCCACTGCACTAAAGCCCTTTGGATATGGTGTGTAATCATCCTAGGGATATGCCCCTGGAACGTTACCTTATGACCAATACACATGTATTCTTTGATCTCTAGGCGGTTCTAGGAACAAGATAAGCCATTTCTCTCTCTGTCTCTCTTCCTCTCTGTCTCTGTCTCTGTGTCTCTCCTCCCCCACTTCTGCTTGGCATTTTCTTCTGCAGTCCAGAAAGAATGTCTGGAATTCTCTCCCTCCTCAGTTCTGCCTACTGACTTTCGTGACTTCCTTTAAATCCCAACTGAAATCTCATCCTTTACAAGAAGCCTTCACCAACCCTAGGCAGCACAGTGGATAGAGTATTGGGCTTGGAATCCAGGCTCAGGCATTAACTGTGTGACCCTGGGCAAGTCACTTAACCTGTTTGCCTCAATTTCCTCAACTATAAAATGGGTGTGACAATACCATCTGCCTCCCAGGACTGTAGTGAGAATCAAATAAGATAAAATTTGTAATGCTCTTAGCACAGTATCTGACACATAGCAGGTACTATACAATGCCTATTTCTCTTCCTCCAAAGCCCTCCTGAATTCTCATGCCTTCCCTTCAGTAATTATTTCCTTTTTATCTATAGAGTTTGTTTTGCATATATTTGTTTACATGTTATATACCCCATGCAGCTAGATGGCTCAGTGGATAGAGAACTGGGCCTGGAGTCAGGAAAAACTCAGTTCAAATCCAACCTCAGACACTAATTAGCTGTGTGACTCGGGGCAAAGTTGTTTAATCCTGTCTGTCTCAGTTTCCTCATCTATAAAATGAACTGGGGAAGGAAATTGCAGAGTATTCTAGTAACCTTGCCAAGAAAACTCCAAATAGCATCATGAAGGGTGGGACACAATTGAAATGACTGAACAATATCTCTCTCCTTAGATTGTAATCTCCTGGTGGTCTGGGAATCTCTTTTGTATTCCCAGTGCTTAGCACAGGCCTGGTACATAGTAGGTACTTGATAAATGTTTATTGATTGATTCCTAACTTTAATAAAACCTGGTACACAAAAATCAGAGCTTATGAAGTATGGTTAGAAGGAAACTCAATTCAATTCAATACAACATTTATTAAGCACCTGTGCCTCAGGCATGGGGATACAATAATGAGATGAAAAACAGATCTTGCCCTCAAGGAGCTTCCAGCAAGCGGAAGCAAAATGTACACAGCAAAGTAAATATAGAACAAATAAAGGGTAATTTTTTTCAAGGGATGAGGTGAGCTCTCACAATTAAAGGAGACAGGAGGTGATGCTTGAACTAAACCTTGAAAGGGTTTGAAAGGGATTGATAGAGACTGAAAGGGGTAGAGGTAGGAAGGAAGTACATTCCAGAAAGAAGACGGAATAGCACATGGGGACAATGTTAAGTAGGCCAATTTGGCTGAATCCTTGAGTACATGATCAGGAGTGATCAGGGCCAGCACTGGTGTAGTTGTAGTATGAGTAGAGAGGAAGGGAGGAATTTGAGAGATGGGTGTGGCCATAGCAATGACAATTGAGGCAACTGATTGGATATGGGGGATGGAGTGACAGCCAAGAATCAAGGGTAAGCTCCAAGGTTATGAACCTCAATGACTGACTGAAAATGTGGCGGTGCTACCCAGTAGGCAGCTGATGATGTGAGACTGGAAATTAGGGGAGAGATAGGGTTGGATCTGGAGATTTGGGAGTCATTGGCTATAAGGAAGCTAATGAGTTCACCAAGGGAGAAAAGTAGAGAGACATTTAGAATGTGGACAGTGATAAGTAGGCTAAGAAATGGCCAGGCAAATCATCACAAAAACAGTAAATGCGGGTGGAGGAGTGGTGCAGAAATCTTTGCAACAAGTTTCTCTAATAAAGGCATCATTTATAAGTTATATAAAGAACTGATTGAAATTTGTAAGAATAAGAAAGTGCTGGTTGTTGTTCCAGATCCTTGAGAAAGCCATCTCCACTTCTTTCCTCTCGCCCTCTTAACTTTGTAGGATGGATTCCAAACTCATTGTCCAACCAAGATTACTCTCTCCAGAGTTTCCAGTGATTTCTTAATTGCCAAATCTAATGGCTTTTCCTCAATACACATGCTTCTTGACCTTTCTGTATCCTTTGTCACTATTAGTCATTCTCTTCCTCTAGGTTTCCTTGACACTGCTTTATCTCCTTATACTAATCTGGCCACTCCTCAGCTTCCTTTGCTGGTTCTTTGGTCAGGTTGTGCTTAATAATGGTGGGTGTCTTCCAGGCCCTGTCCTGGACCCTCTTCTCTTTTCTATACAATTTCACTTGGTGATCTTATCAGCTCCCATAGACCTAACCATCACCTCCATGCTGATGATTGTCTCTTCTACTTATCTAGCCCTAACATCTGGACTTGACTTTCAGTCTCAAATCTTCAACTCCCTATTGGACATCTTAAACCCAACATATCCCAAACTGAACTCATTATCTCTCTTCCCTGCCCCACACATCTGCCCTTCTTCCTAATTCCCCTATGACTGTCAAGGGCATCAGCATCCTCCCAGCCCCCCAGACTTACACTTAGGCATCATCCTCAACCCCTCATTCTCACCCCTATCCCATCTCCAGTGTTTCCAAGGCTTGTCAATTTTACCATTTTATTTTATTTTATTTTTTAAAGCAGTTGGGGTTAAGTAACTTGCTCAAGGTTACACGGCCAGTCATTTATGTGTGGGTGCTCATTTTCTGAGGCCGGAACCAATCCTGGGTCATCCGGACACCAGGGCTGGCGCTCTTACTCACTGAGCCACCTAGCCGCCCCAACCATTTTAACATCCTTAATGTATGTCCCCTTCTCTCCTCTGACACGACCATCAACTTGGTGTAGGGTCTCATCACTTTATGCCTAGAGTATTGAAATACAGCCTTCTATTTGATCTCCCTGCCACAAGAATTTCCCAATTATATGCCATCCCTCACTCAGCTGTCAAATTAATCTTCCTAAAGTGTAGATCTGACTATGTTAACTCCTATCCTAACCCCCATTCAATACACTCTAGTGTCTCCCTATCACCTCCAGGATCAAATATAAAATCTGTTTGGCATTCAGAGCCTTTAGTACTCTGTGCACCCCCATTTCCCTCCCCCTTACTCCATTCTTCCAGTCTTCTTGCACTTTATTCCTCCCCATCTACTCTGAGATCTAGTGACCACAGCTCCCTCACTGTTTCTTAAACAAAATTCTTCATCTCCCAGAATTCACTCTCTGCTCTTTTTCCACTGGCTATTCTCCACGCATGGAACTCTCTCCATCTTCACCTCCTAGCTTTTCTTGCTTCTTCCTTCAAGTCCCAGCTCAAATTTCAAATTCCACAAGCAACCCTTTCCTGATTTCCCCTTATTCCTGGGTCCTTCCCTCCATTATCTCCAAATGATCCTGTACATAACTTGTTTGTACATAGTTGTTTACATGTTGTCTCCCCTGCTAGACTGTGAGTTCCTTGAGAGAAGAGATGGTCCTTTGTCTTTATTTGTATTCCCAGTGTTTCACATAGTGTATTGCACATTTCTTGTTGTTGTTTATTTGTTTCCAGTCCTGTCCAACTCTCCATGACCACTTTTGGGGTATTCTTGCAAAGATGCTGGAATACTTTGCCATTTCTTTCTCCAGCTCATTTTACAGATGAGGAAGCTGAAGCAAACAGAGCTAAGTGACTTTCCCAGGGTCCCAATAGCTAGGAAGTGTCTGAGGCCAGATTTGAATTCTGGTCTTTCTAACTTCAGGCCCCGGGCTCTATATACTGTGAAACCTAGTTACCCCACCTGTCATATAATAGCCACTTATCAAATATTTGTTTACTGATTTCCCAAATGATAAATGGTCAAAGGATACAAATAAGCAGTTCTCAAGGGGGAAAAAAGTTAAACTATCTAAGACCATAAGAATAAATGTCCCAAATCAGTAATAATTAGAAAAATGCAAAATAAACAACTATAAGATTCCATCTCACACCCAAAAAATTGGTAAAGCTGATAAAAAAAAGAAAATGACAAATGTTGGAGGGACTGTGGGAAAACAGGAACACTGAGGCACTGTTGATGGAGCTGTGAATTGGTACAATCATACTGGAAAGTACTTTGATACCATGCCCCAAATATAACTAAACTACACATATCCTTTGACCTAGCAATACCTCTAAGAAAGCAAAAGGTCTTATTAGTACAAAAAAATTTATACTTATTTTTGTGGAGGTAAAGAAGTAGAAACTGAGGGGTGCCATCAGTTGGTGAATGAATGTAATAGAGAAACTCTTGTAAGAAGTGAAAAATGAGATAGTTTCAAAGAAACCTGAGAAGACTTCTATAGATCAATACAGAATAAAGTTGGCAGAACTGGGGGAACAACATACATCAACACTGTAAAAATGAATAATTTTGAAAGAATGAAGAACTCTTATTGATGCCATGATCAATCATGATTCCAGAGGATCAAGGAGGAAGAATGCTACCCACCTTCTGAAAGAGAGGTGATGCATTAATACACAGAATGAGATGAATATTTCAAACATGACCAGTGCAGTGCATGGCGTGTTCAGGACTAGGAGCTCTGGTGTGAGGACTTGCTGAGCTCATCCACCTTCACCATACCTCACCAGTGGTTCCAAGCAGCTGTAGCATGAGCCACAGTCACACCCCGATAAACAATCTCAGCAGGCAGATTAAAAAAGGTAACTGAGAGACCTCAAACCCTTCAGCCAGTTAGGGTGATATTTACCCCGAGCATGTGAAGACTTTTCCTGGTGGATGGGCACAGGAGAACAAGTTGTTCCAATGGTCATGAAGATAGCTGAAGTCATGAAGTGACTGTGGAGTTCCTAGAGCTTGGTCAGACAACATAGACGCCCAAATCATCCACTGCACCCTGGGCCATTGCTGGCTGTCTTGACTTTTGTCTTGCCACTGGACTTTGACGACTCAGGAAGAGAGAATGAGGCCGATGACTTTGTGCAACTCTGCCCCATTTTAAGCCAAGTCACGCACATGCCAAGAGATCACACCCTATGAGGTCATTGATCCTCTACAGAAATGAAGGATGAACAACAGACATGGCCAGTATAGGAATTCATTTTGCTTGATCATGCTTATTACAAAGGTTTTTTTAATCTTTGGTTTCTTAAATCTTTTTTTTCTTTCCAGGGCTAAGAGAGATGGGAGGGAGAAAAAAATGCTAGATGATTTTAAAAATGAAATTTAAATTTAAAAAAATGTCTCAGTCAAGGTCCGGTCCTGAGAGTGAAGGGGAAAGGAAGGGTATAGGTGGTTTAAGAACAGGAGTTTGGGGATAGAGACATTAAGGGGATTAGGAAAGTCAATCAGGTAAGAGTAGATGGACTGATGGGCAGAAGTGAGGGAAACAACAAATTTGTAGAGAATCCTGTTAGTTGCCTTCCAGTATCACAGGAGCAAGGTGGCTATGAAGGGCTTAAAGACTGGAGTGCTGAAAGGGATCGGTAGCAACAAGATTTAATTTGGTAAAACACCTCAAAGTCACTGAAAGCCAAGTCTGATGAATGAAGCAGATGGCCAGGTTTGGTTTGGTTTTTAATCAAAAACAAGGCATGACATGAGGAGGAGAGAAGGGGGAGCTCTAGGTGAATGGTCTCAATTTTTTTCAGCAAGATCAGAAGAGAGAGTTGTGTTGGGGAGGGGGGAGGTGTCCATCCTTGTGGAGGAAGGATGAAAAGGTTTGGAATAACTGCTACCCTATTCAAAACAGCAAATCAATTAGGGGGGTATAAAAAGGATTGCTCTTTTTCAAAGATGGAAGATAAAATAGAGTACTTATTTGCATCACAAAATGACTCACAGCAGGAAGTGGTTTTTAATATTAAAATCTTCTAGTATATTTAAAATATGATTTGATTTACATGCAAATTGTCAGCAACATTATCTTCTACATAAAGTTGGGCAATTCTATAAGTCTTTTAGGGCATGGTGCAGGGCCTATCAATAGTATCACCAAGATAAAGATTTTATTTATGCACACATGCTATAGTCAGTCAAGAAGTATTTTTTTCAGTTTGTATCCCCGTTGCTTAGTACAATGTCTGGCACAAAGTAAGCACTTAACAAACACTTGTTGACTGACCAACTAACTAATAAAGTTCACCTTAGAGACGGAACTTTTAAAAGAAAACATTCTCCCTTGGAATCACTCTCTCACAAGTGGCATAGTATGAACTCAGCACCTTCTAATCCACTATAAGGCTATGTTGGCATACTAGCACAACCAGCTTCCAAGGGCAAAATTCACTCAACCACCCAATGATCTAATCTGCATGATACCAAATATCTCCTAGCATATTGTGCATCCTGCATTCAACAAATATTTGCTGAATAAATTTAACAATTGGTGTGATTGATGTTTTTCCCCATCAAATTGGCTGATGTATGTGTTGACTTCAACATTTTTGGCATCATGTAGACATGGCCTAATTGACCTCAGATTCCTAACTAAAGAGAGAAAGGAGGCATTAATAATGAGGTGTTTGATCACACAATACCCTTGGAACATAAACAAAAGGAAAAAAACCTCCAAGTAAAATGTTTCCTTAACTTCTGTTCTACACATTTCTGATTAATTGCAGTTTCTTTCATTTAAAAATAAAATAGTTTTTGGGGAAGGACCATTCAGCTTTGGGATCCTTCTGACTCTGACAACTTCAGAATCAGAGAAGGTTCACCACTGTTGCCTGAGGTGGGTCTCTTAGTGATCCAATTCAGAAGAGAATTTCCATAATCATTTTCTCTCTAATGAACAGAGGTATTTCTGGGGGCTAGCAGAAGTTCTTCTGGCTTGGGGTCTGCTTTTAGTGACCCCAAGATTAGCCGTCTTTGTTGTGAAGCATGGCAGACCCTACTCATCTGCTGGAACTGTTTACTACAAGCTAATTAGCCAGAATAAAACTATGATAGGACCACAAATTTAGAGCTGGTAGGAGATTTCACAGAGGCCACTGAATCCAACCTTTCAATTTTATGTATGAGATAACTGAAGCCCAGGGTGATGAAGTACCTATCGTAGCATCCTGATGTCCAGGGAGGCTTGAAGTTTTAGGGTCCCTCCAACTATACTGTTCATGCCTACAGAAAGGAATGAGTTTATAGTCCTCTACTGGCCCTGCCCACATCTTTTCCTTCCGTGGCAGGGGAGCTGCCTCTTCTTTAGTTACCTGGTAACCACAGGGTTTGCTTAGGTCTTGGTGTTATGACTGGCCCTGGAATGAAGCCTTCCTTTGTGGGGTCTCTCTACTTGGACTGATGGCTGGTTTGGGTGAGGAGCAGTGATCTCATCCAGCAATGGACCTTGCAGATGTTTCTTGACCCTGTGCTATCCCATTTTTCCAAGGAGCTCTCTCTTTAGTTCTTTGCTTAGCAGAAGATGCACTCTTTGTGAGATGATGCTGTAGAACTTTTTTATTAGTTCATGCCTCTTTGGCTGACTGCTCAGTTGGGGACAAGCTCTCATTCTCTGGGGGTTCTGCCAAGGTCTCTGGTCTTAGATTTCCCCTATGTATGAACTTGCCCTATTTTCACTGGTTGTTCCATTGTATCTACACTGTCATTCTGTGCTAACTCTGACAGAGAAAGTTTTGTTCCAGAGGAATCTGTTTTTATGGACTTGCCTCTCCTGAGCTCATCAGTGGTTGATAATTGGAACCTCACTGCCATAGTGGGATAAACTTTCAGGATTCTCTCTCTTTGGGGATGGCCCCCCTTTTAGGCACTCTCACCTTTGGAATCAGCTCATTTTTGGTGAGCTTAGCAGGGACTTTTTTGCTGGAAGGAAGAACTTTTTGAGTTCTATCTTCTTGTAGCTGGTTTTCACTTCCTATAAGTGGTTCAGCTTGGGATGGTTCAGGAAGTTCTGATGGAGGGGTTTCCCCCTCTTGATTCAGCTTGGAGCCTTCAGCTAGGCTTGGGCTGGTGGGTTCTGGCAGTTTGGTAGGATTCTGCTTGTTATGGGCTCCTGATCCCAAATTTGTCTTTTTCAGCTGTCCTGGCCCTTTTGCTGTTTCTCTTTTGAGAGAGGAGGGTTTTTTGGCTTTTGCCTGCTGAACTGACTCCTGATTTGGCAATTTGTCTGTGACCCTCCTATTGGAGGTCAGCTCTCTTTGTTGAGCTTTTTTTTCTTTTTTCTGTCTGTGGGTTTGAGGTTGATCTGGACCTTGGGTTTGTTGGAGTTCTGACAAGGGAGTAGGGAGCTGAGGGAGTTTAATTTGATGAGCTTCTTCCTCTACAGTCAAATTGGGGCTGTGGTGCAATTGTGGTTCAGGATGGGGAGGACTGATGAGGGGGAGTTTTATCTCACTGTCTTTCTCTACTTGAGTTTTCAGGGAATTATCCGGGGGAGTTAAGTGCATATTCTGTGAAGGATTAGAACTGAGTGGACTGATGGGAGGAAGTTTGATTTCCCCTTCCTGTGATTGTTGGGGCCTGGGAGAAGGAGTTACGTTTTGGTCTACCATTTGTCCTGAGCCAGATTCCCTATTGGGTGAATGGGATTTGCTAGGAGCTTCCAACCTGGGGGATGGCCTTCTACTTTGGAGAGGAGCTAGTAGTCGGGGCTGTGGCAGCCTGGTAGGAGCCCACTTGTTTGGAGGGAGCAATGAGACGGGGGTATCCTTTTCCTGAGTCTGTTTTTGACTTCTTGGAGGATCTTCAGGATAAGGGGTATCAACTCGAATGACTTCTGTTTTATGGATTTCTTCCTTGAAAGGCTCTCTGGGAGCTGAGCCAAGTTGCTGTGTTGGCTCAGATTGGGAAGGGCTGGCATAAGGGAGTTTTACTTCACCCAACTCTTCATTTTGGACAGTTTGAGCACTAGGTGGTAGATTTGGTTCAGGTTCTTTTGGAAGTTCAGAATTGGAAGGAAGTTCATCTTTCTTGGTTTCCTTATTCTGAGTGGTCTGAGAGTTGGAGGAAGATGGGTCAGATTTCTGTGGAGGCTCAGAATGGGTGGATGGAACTTTGGCCTCACCTGATTCCTCATCCTGGTCTTGCTGAGGGCTCTGAGATTGAGGTGGGTCTGAGGATTGTGAAATCTCTTGGTGAGACTCACTGTTGGCAGACTGGCCAACATTATTTACTTCATTCTGAACTGGCATGACCTGGCTTTCAGAGGAGCCTGCTATATGGGCTGAAGGCTTTTTATCAGGACTATTCCTGTTAGAATTGATACCTGAGTTTTCAACTCCTCCCCCATTATTGTGTTTCTGACTTAGGGGTAAATCTTGGAGCTGTGTGGGCTTAGGATGGTTATCAGCTTCCTTGTCTTGGGCTGGCTGGGGAGCAGTCCGTAAATCTGGGCTGGAATGTAGTGAAGAATTCTGATTGTTGGAAGGGACTTTTAGTCTATGGGTCTCTCCCTCCTGAGTCATCTGATGGCTCTGGGGAGGAGCTAGGTTCTGGTCTTCAGGTACCTTTTCATGATTCTGCACCCCAAAGGGAAATTCTGTTAAAACACCTTCTTCTTCCAGTTTTGCCAAACGCCTTGGGGATGGAATTAGGAATGATGGCATCCCATTGAGAGTCCTCCCACTGGAGGGTGGTCCTGCTTTAATATAAACAGAAGTTAGCTAAAAACAAAGTTATAGAAACACACCATAATTATAGAAATTCTAATAGTAGAAAGAACCATTCTTATGTCTAATATATTTAGATTCTTCAAAAAATAGAACCAAGCTAAAATTAGAAATATAGGCAAAGCGAGCCGTCACTTCTTGCAAATACTCAGAATCTAGAATTCTCTTTTCTGGGAAATTGTATAAAAATTAATTTTAACTGAGAAAATTAGTATTGAATGTAGAAAAAGGAAGAGGCCTATTTACATGCACAGATGTTATATACAATTTCAGAAGTGGTCACGAAACTTTTCCTAGTAATCTTAAAAGGATGAGATTTCACCAGATTTCACTACCTTGAAAAGAAGTGAGGGGCAGTCACCACTTAATCTGTTGACCTGCAGGTACCATAAGATATATATATAGAGATAGAGGACTTAGAAGAAGTCATAATAGAAAGTACAGATGTTCAAGCCCTAAATGCTTCACCTCAAATATAGAGCTTCCAGTGTTCTTACCAATATTCACAAGCCATTTGCTGTGTTCTATAGGGAAAGGACTAGCAGTACCCTTTTCCCTCAAAGCCAATCCTGATATCCAGAATAGCACCAGTAACATCAATGAGGTGGAAAAAAAGTCTTTCAATCATCATGGCCACTGATATTATGAGGGGCTCTTGATTCAGAGAGAAAAGTTCTATGATTAAGACTATCTCCAGGTTCAAACCAAATTTAGTATGGGAAACCATGACAAAGTGGTGGCTTCATAGAAATTCTTGAAGATCACTCCTGTTAAGACCCAGTTACTGAGATCCATAACCAAATGAGGGAAAAATCAAAGACTCCAGTACATTCTGGAGCTTCTATATCTAGAGAAGATCTGAGATGTTTGTTCAAAAGCTGTACAGTACTGAGACTGATCTTCACCTAGAAATCCCAATGTAAACCAGAAATCCAGGCTTACCCTCAAATGACTTCGCTCTAGTAATTTCTCTTAGAGTTCTCCAAAGCAATGAAAAACCTTTGTTAGGTTGGACCTCTCTCTCTCTCTCTCTCTCTCTCTCTCTCTCTCTCTCTCTCTCTCTCTCTCTCTCCCCATGTGTGTCTGACAAAAGTAGAAGAGTTGCATCTAATATATTCTTAACTTGATTTATTGTCAATTTAATTCTTCAAATGGAAGAAGGGAAAGGGGAATTATTATTTTGTATTTGATTCTTATAAAAAGGAGAAATAAATTGCCAACAAAGAAATGACAGTGACCAATTCATCTTAAAATCTGTAATATAGAGAGAAAATATGGGGATAGTCGGACACGCACCTTTGTAGAGAAAATATACTTCTTAGGTTTCAGAGAGAGGAGAGTTAAAATCCACTGGCCTAAAATTCTACTGGAGAAGTCATCCCCAAAAGGAAGGGAAGCCCTCAAGAAACAAGTTTCTGAAGAAAAGAACAGAAATTATTCTAATGGGAAGGAAAAGGCAGAGATATCTAAAGAGACCAATATAGCCACACAGGGACATCACTCTCGGAGAATAACGAGATGCAGAATGAAGTTCATCCACTCCAGCTCCATTTTGCTAAGTTATTGGGACAATTTACAAAGACCCAGGCTAGGGAGTAGGAGAACAAGAGTAGTTGTAAGGAATGTATTCACCCTAAATCAAATAGTAAACTGAATTCAAGGAATGGCAACTGAGGTAGAGGCAAAGTAGTCCAAAAGGAAAAAAAATGTACTCTAGGCTTTTTCAGTCTTTCTGGGCATGCATGTAGGAGCTAAAAGAACCAATACCCCTTTGCTAAAGTGTAGAATAGACCCCATAACTTCATAACATAATAGTTATCTGTGAATCAGAAGATGGTGGCCAAGAGTTATACAATAGAGAACCATCGGAGAGTAGTTCAGTGAAGAACCAGCAAATGGCAGGAGCAGCATATTAAAGGATCATAGATCTGGAGGCAGAAGGAACTTTTGAGGCCAGTTTTTTCCCAATCTAAAGTTCATATGAGCACATATTTAGTGCTGAATGGGACTTTGGAGATGATCTAATAAAACCCTTTTATTTTACAAATGAGAAAACTGGGGACTAGGGAAGTTAAGTGTCCAGCTGAGATATTTAAGGGATCCAGATTACATCAACAACTGCCTCAGCTTCTTTTTTTTTTTAAGTATAAAAGATGAAAGCAAGGGTACTGGAAAAAAGACTAGAGAGAATGGGAAGGGTACTGAAGGAATGAAGAAGGGCAGATATTGGCTTGGTTTTTCAATAAAACTAAGAAGGCAGAATCCAAAAGCTCTAAGCTGATGAAATTGATTTTAATTTCTGCCAAAATTCCAGTATACATTATTAAAGAAATGCCTAGGGAGCATTTAGAAAAGAAAGCAATGATCTCCAAAAGCCAGCACAGGTTCATCAAGAACAAGTCATGCCAAGGTAACTTAATTTCCTTTCTTACAGTGAAACTAGGTAATGAAGTAGATATACTATGCCTAAATCTCAACAAAAAATTGACAAAGTTTCTTGTGCTATGCTTTTGGGTAACCTGCAGAGAAGTAGAATAGAATATAGTTAGGTGGATTTATAACTATTTGAATGACTACATTTACAGAATATAGGCATTGCCTGGTACAGTGGTACAGATCTATTACCCCAGCTCCTGGAGGGACTGAGACTGGTGGATCTTTTGAGCTGTGGTGAGCTAAGTCAGTCAGGCATTCTTAAATACGTCTGGCATCAAAACAGTAAGTCCTCAGAAGTGAGGGAAGCACCACATTGCTTAAGGAGGTATGAAATGCCCCAGGTCAGAAACATTGTAGGCCAAAGCTCCTATGCCCATAAATAGTGGGATCCTGACCTTAAGTGGCCCCCAGCACTTCTAACCTGGTCAAGAAAGAGAGGAATAGTTGTTTTAAAAAAAGGAAGGGAGGGAGGAAGGAAGGAAGGAAGGAAGGAAGGAAGGAAGGAAGGAAGGAAAAGAAGGATAGTTAGAGGACTGGAGACTATGCCATACTAGGATCAATTGAAAGAATTGGAACTATTCAGGGTAGATAAGTAGTGGGGGAGGGGGGAATAGAGGGAGGGTAGGGCATTATAATAGTCTTCAAATATCTTATTACATGAATGGGATTAAATTTATTTTGATTTGGACCCAGAGGGGAAAACTAAGTGTAATGGGGGCAGAAAATACTCCAGGGAAGATTTTGACTTAATTTAAGAAAAAAAATTTCTAAAAATCAAAGATGTCCACAAGTGGAATAGGTACCTTTGGGGGCATGCCTTGGGGGCATTGGGTTTGCATACTAGAAATTTCTCCTCAGAGGCTGGATATTTGGGACATTGTAAACATGACTGACATTCAGGCACAAACTGGACTGGATAGTCTTTGAGATTCCTTCCAGTTCTGAAGTTCTCACATCACTGTGGGCTTAAGAAGAACCCCCAAGTCCAGATGGTCTGATCTTTTATTCTTAGCATTGGGATAAACTGGGTACCTCTTAAATTGGAGATAATGTCAATTAGCTTTTGCATTAGCTTCCTAGCATAAAGCCTTAGAGATAAAAGAAGCCCTAGAGATCATCTAATTTGTGAGCTGTCATTTTTTTTAAGAGAAAAACTTTTTTGTAATGTCCTTAGAATGAAACCTCCCATTGTCCCCAAGCAACTGCTTAAAACTATGTTGCAGGTAAATTACTCATCTACATTGTGAGGGGATATTTCACACTGGGAGTTCTCCACACCATTTAACTCATAGGTCCCAATATCCCCAACAAAATTCTAGAAGTATATAATTTTGAAAAGTCATGCTATATTTTATATAAAATAGATTTCTTCAATTGATATCAGAGATTTTACACCAACCTCATCTGTATTGCTTTATATATTTTATTTGTTTATTTAATGAATACAAATCAGTACAATACAACACAATAGAAAGACCAAATAATCATTATTTATTATCTTCAAAAGGCCCTTGTTCTAATGCACAAGTATAACCTAGCCTAGCTAGTAATTAGCCTTCTCCCACAAACACACTAGTCCAATGAGTTTATCAGATGAGCTGTTACCTTGGAAGGCAGGGAAAACTTGCTTCTGAAGTATGAGAAGAGAGCAGTGAAGAGGAGGAAAGCATGGCAGCAAGAAAGGCGAATTAGCCAAATGTGGATAATGGCCAAGAAGAGTAGGTACAAGGAGGGCCTCCGTGCTTAACAGTGTTCAGAGCTTTGGGCCTGAACATCACTTATCTACTGAGCTAGGTATTCATTATCTGTAGCACTTAACATGCTTGAATGAGATGAATCATTAGATTTCTTCTATTTTGGCTAAAAGAACTCAGCCTACATACTGGAATAAGAACTCACAATTCACGATATGGATTCACAGTTCAGTTCTGACCTTCGGCTGTCCCATACCACTCTTGGCTTACTTTTGTAATAAACCAGCAACATCAAATCAACCCTTAGGCTGGTTTGAATTCTGAACAACTTTTGCATGTATAGTTTCATTTAGAAGGACATTATTCTCCTACTGAGGATTTGAGTTAGTTGTTCAAAGGTTCATTTGGAACCATGAATTCTACCAGGCCAGGGTAAAAACAAATAGAGAAATATATATAGAGAGAGATGAAGACAGGGCATCTGAATATATTAAAATTAGTATATGCAGTATCACGAAGTATATATTTAACTCACTTTAGTTATTTTCATAATAAATATCTATAGGTCTTTGTGCTATGGAAACTTTGGTCGGCTCAAGGATTCCCCCCCCCCCAACAGTTAAGCAATAAAAGAAAGGTCTGTTTTTAAATGATGTAATTATTCAAGAGATCTGAGAGTTTGTCATTCTACTCTATTTTTTTTTTTTTTTAAAAGCAATTGGGGTTAAGTAACTTGCTCAAGGTTACACGGCTAGTCATTTGATTTATGCGTGGGTGCTCATTTTCTGAGGCCGGATCTGATCTCGGGTCATCCAAACTCCGAGGCCGGCACTCTTACTCACTGCGCCACCTAGCCGCCCCAATTCTACTCTATTTTCAATGATCATTTTATCCATGACCAAAGGGATATACGAAAATCTTAGTTTTCTCCACTTAGCCCAGGTTGACTTACCCAGTTTTTTAAAAAAAATTCAGAAACTTTCTTATTACTACCACTGATTTAAAAAAAAAAAACAGGAATTAACTTCATTATTCATTTATAAATTACTGATATTAAATAATTATTGCTGACATTTATAATGCCTTATAGCTTACAAAGTATTTTGCATGCATCATCTCAACTGCTTCTCACAACACCCCTGTGAGGTACATAATACAAGTATAATTAACTTCATTTTACAGAGAAGGAAACTGGGTCTTAATGATCATCTTGTCCAACCACCTTTTTTTTTAAAGGAAGAAGAATTTGGGGGCCAGAGAGGTTAGGGGACTTACATAAGGTAACAGAGATATAATTTGTCCATTAGGTTAACCTTGTCTTCATTTTTAGCGCATGACAGTGGCATAGGGTTGACATTCTAGGCCTCCAAGCAAAAAGCATAGACGGGGCCCTTTACCCTTTTGTTAACTGAAAAATACAAAAATATCAGTTGAAAGGGTGTCTCCTTTATGAAGTTCTCTGAAATACAGGAGCTACTTTTTGATTAATATAGGGCTATTTTTACACCTAAGGAGAAATAAGAAGAAATCAGGTGGCCTGGGGTTCCTCATACCTCTAACTCCAGCTTTTCTCTATGACTTTTCCCATGATCTTCAAATAGACTAGAGCCACATGATTAATTAATTCTTAACAAGCTAAGCAGGTTATTTACTACAAATTTGGAATGTTTAGTGAAAGTCAATATAAGAATTATAGGGCCACAAAATTTTAGAAATGGAAGGAACCTAGAGGTTATCCAACTCCTTCATTTACAGATACAGAAACTGAGGCCCATAGATGTGAAATAATTTGCTCCCTCAGTGGGAAAATTGAAATGTGAACCCATATCTTGTGCCTCCTGTTCCAATCCTCTTTCTACCACACTACATTATGCAGAAATATCTTAAAGAACTTTAATAGTTCCTGATGATATTTTGTAAATAGCTTCATTAAGTAACATGTGAAGGCTACTTTCCACTATACCCTGCAATTGCTTGTGTTTTTTAGACAGGTGACATGTGGCAAATCAAAAAGAAGGGGCGATGGAAACAGAAATCGATATTGCCAGATTACTGAGAAATGCAAAGGCTTCATGCAGGGAAATGCCTATACTGCCCAGGAAGCTGATGCCCTTTAAAGCTCACTTCTAAACAAAGGGCTTACCTGACCAGGCAAAGATCCACCTACCCTCCATTGCATTGTCCAGCATAATCTTCAATGTGTTTCACTAGAGTTCCATTGTAACAGTGAGGTAGACCAGAGTTCATGTCAAACGTCCTCATAATTGGTGACTCACATAGCATAAATGTTGGGAAAAGACGACCACAACCCAAGAAGCAATCTAGGCACTGGGAAGGGCAACTAACTTCCCAGAAGTTAATTGACTTGCCCAAGGTCACTTGAGTCATGGGGGCTTCCATGTTACAGTCTAGAGATCACAGAAACTGCCTATAATCTAGTTATTTCTCTTAGAGAACTAAAGAGATATAATTAATTTCCTTTTTTTTTCTTGAAAAAGAAAGAAAATTGGTGTTGGCATCTAAGTAGTACAGTTTGAGATGATATTTATAGTACCTGCAGTGTCAGGTATGTTCTTGTCATGCAGGTCAGACAAACCAAGGTATTCTCTAATGAGTTTACACAGTTTCTGGTATGCTTGATTTATATCATCTACCGGCAAAAGAAAAAAACATATTTTAAGGTGAAAAATATGTCAAAACAGCAAATTCTCAATTGATTGTAATGGATAAATGACATGAATATATTTCATAAATTTCAATCAAATCTCTTACCACGTCCTCACCCAAGCTATTACTAATGATTAATAGTTAATAATCTACTTTTTGTCAGGAAAAGGTACATCTATTATCTAAAGACCAGTCTAACTCAGTTCCTAAAGACTCATCACCAGGTCGGCCGCTGAGTGATGAATTTGGGGGCCATGGCATATCACACTTCTACACAGTTGATTTCTCCTTTGATATTTGAACAACATCTCTCACATTTGTCCCCTTCTCCTATTCATGTGGTCACCACTCAAGTTCAGGTCATCTCTTTTTTTCCTTACTACTTTTCAGTTTAATTATTAAGATAGAATCCAAATTATTCTCCCTGCCTAAAGTCCAATCCATTCTCCTGTCTCCTATCTAACATTTACTTGCCTGACAAAGCAATTTTCTTTCTTTTTTTTTTTTCTAAAGCTATTGGGGTTAAGTAACTTGCCCAAGGTTACACGGCCAGTTTTTTTGTATGGGTGTTAAGTATTTGAGGCTGGAACCAATCCTGGGTCCTCCCGACTTTGGGGCTGGCACTCTTACTCACTGTGCCACCTAGCCTCCCCCAAAGCAATTTTCTTATAGCACAGGTAGGAACATGTTTCCTTTTTGCTCAATAAACTCTAATAGCTCCTTATTACCTCTCAGATCAAGTAAAATCTCTTGTGTTTTTCATTTAAAGCCTTTTCCAATCTGACTCCATCCTACCTTACTATAAATTACTCCCAAGGACCAAGGTACATGTGAACTTGTTTGTAGGACCCTGTCAAGGTCCTCAAAGACTTGCTTTGCTATTTCAGCCTCTGCAACAAATGTTGCTGGGAAAGATGTAGTTATTCTCAGGTTTGTTCTTTTGCTTTATGTGAGTCACAAATACTAACAGGATGACTAAGAGTCCTATGAAATGA
The DNA here is from genome assembly GCA_011680675.1 of Gymnobelideus leadbeateri. Taxonomy (NCBI): domain Eukaryota; kingdom Metazoa; phylum Chordata; class Mammalia; order Diprotodontia; family Petauridae; genus Gymnobelideus; species Gymnobelideus leadbeateri. Next base: position 104,170 of record WOXC01009002.1, read on the forward strand.
TGATTATTAATGCTGTTGAGTGTGTAATGAAACCAAACTGCAAATACCTTTATTCGCCTCTGTGAGGACAGAGTTCTGTAAGCTGTCCTTTCAATTAACTAGAACTACTTAATGTACTCTGTTCTCATTTATGACAAAAATGTCATTATGGCTATGGTTCAGATCCTCTAGTGGTATGTCATCTCATTTTTCATTGTACAAAGAGCTCAACTTTACATAGCCAAGAGCTAAATTAGTATCTGAAGCTATCTGAAACCTGTGGGATCCTTAGCACCATCTGCCCCCTTTACTATTACTACACAGTACTCGTTACAGAAGCAAAAAGGCGGAGCATCATTTCATATGTTATAGCTGCTTCATGGATATGGCCCCCAAAATGCATCACCTTGTGCTCACCTTACTGGTGAGCATATATATATATATATATATATATATATGAAATATATAATATAAGAAATATAATATATTTCTTCATATTTAACTAGGCTTATTCATAGACACTGTCTTGCTGTCAGAATTGTACTTGAAGTCTTTTCTTGTTTACTAGAAACAGCCAGAGATTGCATTCTTTGGAGCACAATCTTTGAGAACCCAGGGTCAAGTCCATGCCAAAATGAGGCAGCAGAAGGAAATTTTTGTGGAAAATTCACATTTTCATATATATTATCTGAATTTTGTTGATTTCAAAGCATCTCAATAGAGGTAGGAAGGGATTGATATCGCCATTCCAATTTTACAATCGTGGATTGTAAGGTACAAGGACCTATGGAATACACGATAAGTGAAGAGTACAGGATCTTCCTCTCTAATCACATTAACTAATAATAAAAATTTGGAATGTGCAGTTACTAGTCACTATGTGTTAACAGGGCTAGACTGCATTGCTATTATTCAATGTTACAAGGAATATTTATGGCTTTGCCTAAGAATTTTCTTGACATAGAACTTTTAAGTCAATTGCTTCTCAATTCCAAAATAAAAGCTACAACTTTTTTCATGAAAGTCACTTACCTGTATTGATCAATGCATCAAAGTAACCTGGATTATCTTGATTTATTCTAATATAAGAATCAACTCTCGAGACAGAAAATTCAATCTCAGAACGACTGAAGAGCCCCATTCTCCGCAAACTGCCCTCGTACTTTTCTTTGTTCATTGGCACTAGCAGGATATACCGAGGCTCAAAGTAGGAATGTTTCAAACTTCTCACACCCTTTGAGATGAAAGACAAAATGAATGAAATTGAAGACAAAGATAGAGAATTCACCTGATGAGACAACTAAGTGAACTGTCTTCACAGAGTATGTTAGAATAGGTTTTATTTTATTTTTATTTATTTTATCATCATGAAGTAAACTGTCCCTCATGGAACATATCAAACTATGGTGAACCAGATCAGACTACCTGAGTGCACTCCACACATAAACATCCAGTTAAATCAATGTCAGGATGACTGAAATTGCTCTCCAAAACTTGCATTGGGAACGTGCAGAACTCTGTCAATATATGCCAATGACATTATAATAGAGATAAACAACAATATTATCAAGACAACCTCGACTCTTGTTTAAATGGCATTTTGAGATGAGTGATGGTGCTTGTGAATGTCAGGGAGTGGGGAGAAGAACATGCCTTGATGAATATGCAATCCTTTATTTTGGTAGCAGTGTTGGGGAGGGAGATATCTATTTATACTGCAAATTGGGAGCTTGTTCCCATAGCTGCCAGCCAATGATGTGGGCCAACAAAATGTTAAGATTAATCTAGGTTTCCTACATGTCATTTTTAACCCTGGGCAGGATTGGGATGAGGGTAAAGGGTGGCAGAAGTAACAAATATCAAGAAGGGGGAAAAGGGCAAATTAAAGGGGAAGGAGGACTTGTACTGCCAGAACTCAATTTATATCTATAGTATTATCAAAACTGGTAAAATAGAAAGAATTAGGGGAAAGTTTCAGTAGAACAGATTCGATAATCAAGATCTCTATAACCAAATACATAGTAAAACACTAGCTGATAAACTCAATATAAGATGCTATAACCGAGGAAGAAATTAATCAACAAAAACTTTGGGGAAATTTGGAAAAACATGGGAGATGAACACCATCTTATATCATTTTTACTTTAAAACATCAGGGATCCATGACTTTATCAGTCTGAGCATTCCTATTAAGCAGAGATTATTAAAATGGTTTTTAGTACTGATGTGGTATGTATCACAATAGCAGACATGATGATGAGCATCTCTAAAGTTAGGTAGGTTGGTTCTTACACTCCAGACCCAGACCATTACTGCTCCTTTCATCAGAATGTTTCTAACTTGGTAGAACAGGCAGAGCTTGAGCTCTGCTGGAAAAACCTTTGATAACCCAACATCAGTACTATGAGGCAGTACATAGGACTTTCATAGTCATATCACATAGCCAAATAAATTAAAAATGGATTACATATGTGTAATGGCAAGCAAAGCAGTACTTTGTTCCTTGTTTCAGTCATTGTAATGACAAGCAAAGTAGTATTTAGTTCCTTGTTGCAGCTATTCAAGTACCTTTGAGCCTTGTCTGTGATTATATCAAGTCTTTGTTGGAAACAGTATAAATTTTGTTGCCCTCAATAGACCTAGGGAGTTTGGAGACCTTCCCTGCCCTTAATAGGCCTAACATCATCACATGGAACCCATGGTGGGAGGAACTTGACTGAAAGAGCAGAACAGGAAGGACCCAACAGGAATGGTGGAATGGGAAGGAGCAGAACAGATAAAAACTCAAGCAGGAGCTGGGACCAAGCAGAACTGAGAGCAAGAATGTTTGTGATTTTGGCACTCTATAGCACTCTGTCTGTTGGTCTGTTAGATAAAAGCCTTGTCTGTTGTTTTTAGACAGAAGTTATAAAAGAGGACTTTACTGTTGATCCAGAAGCCGTGGAAGAGGCCTTTACTGCCGACCCAAAAGCCTTGAAAAAAGGACTTTACTGCTTTTTACAGAAGTACTGAAAGAGGACTTTTACTGTTGTTTATAGAAGTCCTAAAAGAGGGCTTTCCTGCTGTTTACAGAAGTCCTGAAAGAGGGCTTTACTACTGTTTGTAGAAGTCCTGGGACTTTTACTGCTGATTTGCATTTTATTTCACAGACAGAAGCTTTGTCTGTTGGTTTATGTTACTTTGTCAGACAGAAAGTGAATTGAGATGATAGTGCTGGGAATGTATGTGAATAGTGTTATAACTCTGTTCAGCTTAATGTGTGTAAATATTGTTGTGGCTCTGTTAATCTTTGTCTTCCCAGAAACAGAAACTGCAAAGGGCTTGGAGTGGACTAGTCACCATGAGCTACAATCAGAGAGCTGCCTACCTGTGAATCCAGGCAAGAGATGGGAGCATGGAAGAGGAGCCATGGGGTTTGGAAGTCAGCCTCAAATTAAGATGAAAAAGGACCTTTACTTGAGTACTCAGATTGATGAGATTGTAACTTACTTGTGACTTAGGGGTGAATGGCCTTTGTACTTTCCACTCCTCCTAAGGATTGACTTAAGGATGATTAGCTTAAGGATGATTGGAAGCCAGCCTCTACACAAGGATGAAAGGAACCTTCACTTGGGCACTTTTATATTGATTGATGAGATTGTGACTTATTGAATGATATGTTTTGTTTAAGACTATGGTGGTCACCTTAGTAATAATTTGTTATGTTATGTTGTTGTGAATGCTTCACTTTTGTTTATTGCTAAATAAATATTTGAATAAATATTAAAACTGGGGAAAGACAACTCTGGTATTGCTAAATTGTTATTGTATTGTTATTCCAGTAGAATATATATTCCCTGAGAATAGAGATTATATTTTATATTTTCTTGTAGTTCTCATGACTGTTAATTATACTATGTGATCAAAACCTTAAAGTTATTCACAGCAGCAGTCCTCAGGAGAGCTGCTTTTGATTGACTTTACAATATGTGTGTGTATACATATATGATTTGTTAAAAGTTATAGGATAATGGAAGGTCATCAATTTCTCAACTGTGGTTTGGTGAAAAATTCTTAGCCAAACATGACCTGTTAGAAAATATAAGGGTCCAAATAGGTGAATATGACTATGCAAACACACACACAATACATATATGCATACATACATACATGTGTATGTATCTTCTGTGACAAAAAAGCAATGAGTTTGGGATAAAATAGAAACAAAAGAGGGAAAAATCCTTGTAAAAAGCATCTCTGAAAAAGTCCAATATCCAAGATCTACACTGAAATGACAAATTCAGAGCTATTCTCATGGAATTGCTATGGCTGTATTCAGAGGATGAAGAAGTCTATACAAAAATGTTCCTAGGAGAATTATTTGTAACAAGAAAACAATTAAAAACAAGTTCTGTGTACAAGAATTATGGAATGACTAAAGACATTATAATATATGGATGTATTTGAATATTATTTCATCATTAAAATGGTTATGAAAAATTGGGCACTAGACATGAAGTTAAGAAGATCTGGATTTGAATCCAATGCCAGGTAATAGGTATTTAAGCCTGGGCAAATCACTTAACTTCTCTGGGCTGACTCAGTTTCCTTAACTGTAAAATGAGGGGACTGGACTCAATAGTTATTAAGTTTATTTTCAGCTTTATAGCTATAGTCCTATAATCTAATGAAGTGATACAGGGTGAAGAAAGCATAACCAAAAGAAAAAAGACACACACTCACACACACTGCCTATAATTATATAAATAAAGTCAGCAATAACCATAACAAAATGCAGATAAAAGGACGGGAAAGGATTTCAGAAGAGATCATGAAAACAAATGGGGTGATTGAATTACCTCTCAGTTAAAGTTAGTATATGCACTTTTTTGGTGTAAATAACAGAATATTATGGTTATGTGTGCTATCACTTTATTTTTGTCATATTGTGTTTTTTTTCTTTTTTCTTCTTGTTTATATATTTTAATACTTGTACTTGTCAATAGAAGTCATAATATGTTAGACTAAAAGAATGCCTCAGTCTGTTAAATTTAACAGTATTTTCGGTGACTTGATCAAAATTATTCAGCGAGTTTCATTATTCCTAAAACCACACATTGTATGATTCAATTTGACTAAACCATTTTTAGTGCTTCTGTATTACAGTCAAAAATCCATATTTTTTCATTGCTAACAGGCTACACCATTGTTCAATTTAAAAAATTCATCTGACCCATACAACTATGGATTTTGTTCATGTGGTCTACTATTTACAAAAATGGACTGCCTCTAGTCTAGATGAATTCAAAGTTCCTTCTAGTTATAAAATTCTCTAGTTCAAAACCATGCTCAAAAATTATATTTAATGGTAAGGGGAAAGATAAAATGTTCAAAAACAAAATCCAGCTTCTTAAAGATTTATACCAGAAGCAGTTTGTAAAATACCCTGCTATTAAAGAAAAGTCCCTATATACAGAATGAAGACACAGACAGACAGACCTTCACCCACCCTATATCTGCAGATTCCAAGAAAACGTTAAGTTAGACAAAATAAGGAACAGTTAATCCCACTGAGAATTGAAGCCACTGGGGCTCAGGTAAGAGCTCAGATTGTGGTTCAGCAAATGGATCAAAAGTTCATAAGCCAAATGACATTGCAGGTAGGTGTCTGGATGGTAAGATGGAATTTGGTTATACTAAGAATACTATTGTGAAATTACATCAGTTAGGGAAATGAGACATGGGGTGTGCCTTTACTTGATGTGAGGGAACAGGAATGAGTTCTCTCCAAATAAAATAAAACAAAAAGAATGTGTAGTAGACATAAAGAAAAGGAAGGAAGCTACCAGGGAAACATTCAAATTGGGGAAAGACAAGTGTGGAATTGCTAAATTGTTATTGTATTGTTATTCCAGTGGAATGTATATTCCTTGAGAGTAGAGGTTATATTTTATATTTTCTTATAGCCATCATGACTGTCTGATTAGATGGGTAGTTCAACAAATATTTGTTGCTTGATTGAATGGGGGAAAAAAACAACAAAGGAAGGAAAGTTACATACCTCAATTTCCAAATGAACACAGCTTGCCAGGCCATCTCTTGCAATGCCTTCGATAGTATCCCTACTTAGTCCATAATTACTCTTGTTATATTGATATGTCAAAATAAATTTTCCCTGAAATTTATAAAATAAATTGCTTTAGGAGTGGAAAATTTTTCTACGAAGAATTCTAATATAAGCACAATGCCCTGGTACCTCTAATTTCTGATATCAAACCCCATAAACATTTCAGAAATTAACAATTCTGTTATACTAGTAACGATAGGGCTTTAAAAAATCTATAGTACGGAATCATAGTAATCTTAGATGTCATTTATTCCAACCTACATTTTAATCATGAATCCACTCCCCAACATTTCTAACAATCGTTAATAAGGCTTTTTAAAAGTTATATTAAGCTAAAATATGCTTCTCTCCAGCTTCAGTTACTGGTCCCATTTTTTATCTTTGGGGCTAAGGAAAACATGCCTAAATAATTTTTCATAAATAAGTTCTTCAAATACTTAAGGATTGAACTGATGGAGCCTGAATACATATCAAAGCATACCATTTTCACTTTCTTTATCTTTTTCATGTTGTTTTCCTTTTGGTCTGTTTCTTCTTTCACAATGTGACTAATATGAAAACATGTTTTACATGATAACACATATATAATCTACTTAAAATCCTTAACTTTTTTAGGGAGGGAGGAGGAAGAAGGAGAAGAAGAAAATTTAGAACTCAACCATTTTTAAATGAATGTTAAAAGTTGTCTTTACATGTAATTTGAAAAATATGTATAGTATTTTAAAAAAGAAAAACCAAAATATTTTCATTTCTTCCATTAAAAAAAATACTGTTGGTCTTCCTTTTGGCTATAGGAGCAACTGGCTTTGTGTTGAAATGGGCAAGTTCATGAAACCCGGGAAGGTGGTGCTGGTCCTGGCCGGGCAGTACTCTGGGTGCAAAGCCGTCATCGTCAAGAACATTGACGATGGGACCTCTGACAGGCCCTACAGCCGTGCCTTGGTGGCAGGTATCGACCGCTACCCTCGAAAAGTGACTGCAGCAATGGGCAAAAAGAAGATTGCCAAGAGATCGAAAATCAAGTCCTTCGTGAAAGTTTATAACTACAACCACCTCATGCCCACCAGATACTCTGTGGATATCCCATTGGACAAAACAGTTGTCAACAAGGATGTGTTCCGTGACCCTGCACTAAAACATAAGGCAAGGAGGGAGGCCAAGGTCAAGTTTGAGGAAAGGTATAAGACAGGCAAAAACAAGTGGTTCTTCCAGAAGCTACGGCTTTAGAACTACTATGTTGGTCAGTAAATAAAATGTGTACTAAAAATGAAAAAAATACTGTTGCCTTTCCCTCTTCAAGCAAATACTGTCCATTTTTTTTTCAGTCCTCCTCTGGCCCCAGTTTAGGAGCCTTGACTATTTTGGTTACCCTTCTCTGAATTCATTAGAATGTCTATCAACATGGTGCCCAGAACTTTCTATAATGTCCAGATGGATTCTGACTAGGACAAAGGACACTCCAATATTCAGAAAGATCTGTGATATCATGCATGTGAATGTTTCCTCCAGAGATGCTAGCTGCAACCTACCCGTGCCTACCCATCCTGCTTAACTCTCATCTGCTTCCTCCGAGAAGTTTGCCATTGTGGGTTCACCAAAAGTGCTTTCTTCTGGCCTTGGAAGAATACCAACAGAACCTACAAGCTGTTTAACAGTTATCTCTTGCTCTTGCCAAGTCCATCTCCTTTTTTCAGTTACACGTTACTTTGATGATATTATTTTATACCAGACAACAATACAGAAGAACACCTTGATATTGTGGTGGAGGTTAGTCATAATACATTAATGAAGTCAGGGCAACAACCTAGAGAATTTGCCTTTACCTGATGGAAGGGAATAGACATGAAGAGCTCTCTAAAGGAAAACTGGGCTAATTTGCATTTTTAGGCACCATGTTACACAGTTGACTCACATTGAGCTGATGGTCCACTAAAATCGGCAGGTGTTTCTCAGGTGTATTGCTGTCTGGCCACATCTCCTTTAGGGCATGCCTACATAACTGAGTTCTTGAATGTTAACTAGAAGTCTTCGTGAATACTTAGAGGAGTCTGATACTGCCTTGGCATGGACGCACGGCCCATCAATGCTGGGTTCCTCCACACCCTGTCTCATTCTTGTCCATGACTTCCCAGAAATCTACAGAAGATTCACCCACTGACCTGAAGACTGTTGTCTGATTCTTTTCATAGCTTAAAGGGAGCAGGATAGCTAGCACTCAGGCTCCCTCTACATTGTTTCTCACTCTTACCGTTTGGTCGGGCTGCTTCTTATTCTGATCCCTGATGATATCTTTTATGCTACTTCCTACACAGAAATTACTGCTTGTTAATGTGCATTACTGTCCTTTATATGACTTGCAGTTTTTATTCTTCCAAGAGCATGCTGTTTCATCATCCACAATATCACTGGAAGAATGTGGCTAAGTACAGCAGCAAGCAGTTTAAAATTATTGAAAGCACTGTACAATTTCCTTAATATAACCTAGCCCTATACCATCATTACCACTCATTAGTTCTATGCCTTGATCACTGTTTATTTTTGACACTTGACTAGGATACATATATGTATTTGCATACAAACACTATGTGTATATATGTGTGTGTATGCACGCATACATATGTACATAATACATATATATACATACACACATACATATCTATATCTATCTATACAAGCTTCCAACTGCACTAAGATTCTTGAGATGTCCCATATATACATATACGTATATACACATACATATATACATGTATTTATGTATGTGTTTATGTGTGTGTTGTGTATATTTTGTGTGTGTGTATATATATAGGGGGCATCTTTATGGGGACAGCTAGGTGGGGCAATGTTTAGAACACCAAGCCTGGAATCAGAAAGGCCTTTATTCAGATCCAGCCTCAGATACTTCCTAGGTGTGTGACCCTGGGCAAATCTCAGTTTCCTCATCTGTAAAATGAGCTGGAGAAGGAAATGGTAAACCATTCCAGTATCTTTGCCAAGAAAACTCCAAATGGGATCACAAAGAGTCAGACAGAACTGAAACAATTGAACAACAAGAATACATACACACATAAGTGTATGTTTACTAACTCATTGAAATATCTGTCAATTTGTATACTAAAAGCTAGGTAATATTATTTTTTCATCCATTTGTTTTTTTTACAGTGTGAGTAGTTAAACAGACATTTTCTGAGTTATTATTAATTTAACTGAAGAAAATTTGTAATGTCTTCTGGGGATCAATGTAATTATGTCTATGAATCTGAAGAACTTCATCAGAGAGAGAATCCTTCTTCCTTTTGGAATCTGGGTGGGACGACACCTCCACGCTGGCAACGAACCTGAGTGAGCACATACCTCCCTATCTTCTGCCTCCCTTGAAGTCAACATTCAGTGAATCATTAGATAAAATAATCTCAGTAAGAGTTGTTGTCTTTGGAGCTTCAAAGTTATAAGGAATACAGTCATGTTTTCCACAGTTGTGGGAAACTCACACTCCAGTTGTGACTCAGGAGTACTGTTTGGTAGCAAATATGTAAACTATAAAGAAAAAAAGTGCAGTGCAAGGTGGGGAATGGATCCTTCTGGTCTCATTGTCATTTTCCCAGAGCCACATGAGTCCTTTATTCTTGCTCTTGGGATAACTTCAAGAATGCACAATTACTAAGAAGGAGTGTGAAAGCAAATAGAGCCTTTGTAGCAACTATAGATTTATGTAATCTATATTTAGATATATTTATGTGATAAATACATTTGCAGTAATCTATATTTGCTATAAATACATATTTGCAATAAATATAGATTGAGTCATGGTAGTTATTGTAAGATTAGTTTTGATAATGCCATATTGCATGAATATGTAATAATAAAGTAGTAGGTTACCCCCCAAATAGTATAGACTCTGGGGATTTATTCTGCATATGGATACAAAGTCATGCTCTTAGAAGTAAGTGTGTAATTACTGATGGATGGAATGAGAGAATTGCCAAAATAGACATGAAATCTCATGTGAGCAAGATTGTACCGAGTCTACCTGAGGCGGCTTTATGAGGCAGGGCTTTCACCTGGTTGGGAATTTAGGCCACACAAGGAATAAAAGATACTTTAAATGTGACCAAGGGCTTCTCTCCCCATAGGTAAACTCAACAACAGTTAAGCTCTCTGCATCTCTGGAAATGTAAGGAGATGAGAGTGCAGATAAAGTAAACTGAGTTCCGTCTAAAAGTTTACATAGGCCTGTGAGATTTAGAATGTACTGTTAATACAGAATACAAAGACCCCATCTCTGACCCCATATAACCAAAGCCTTGTGCATGGGTTAATCCATAAGCATTAAATTATGTCTGGTAGAATTTATCTACACTGAAGGCATAAAGCCCAACTAGTATCCAGTATTATTAGCTGCAAAGAAACAATGGCAGCATTTTCTTAACATGTTAAGGATAAATTTTCCTAAAACATGAGATGAATTCAAATAATAATATATTCATTATTGCAAAACAATAATACAAACAAGATTACTTCACTCCTGGAATATCCAAAATTCTTACCAAGCATAGCATTTCATCAAAAACTTCCTTAGAAACAAAATGATAATCAACTCGGTCCCCTTCCCCAAAGTAGGGAAGTCTTGTAGTATGACAGGCACTGAAAGATATAAAATAAATAATTTGTTCCAGTTTCCATTAAATTAAAATGTGATGAAAATGCATTTTTTTTGAGAAAATCAAAGTTTGCATTTTTTTAACGACTAAGATTTGATTCCATGTAAGCAGATTACTCCTTATCATGGATTCAGGAAATTGTTGGTTCACACCTTATGGGCTAACATTGCAGAACCATAAATCACAACAGGAAGAGATATTCCTTTATCACAGAGGGACCTTAGAGGTTAATTTGTCCAACCTCCACCATAAGTATGAATCTTCTCTATACATTTATGACACATCCAGTCCTTGGCTTGAAGACCATGAAATAAGCAAGCTATATACATTTCACCTCAGAGAAAACAGGAATAGCATCTACCTAAGAAGGTTGTGATATTTATATTAATGCCTACTTCTCAGTCATTTGGCATTTTTTTGGATCCCAGTTCTTTAGAAGCATGCTTAGTTCTTAGGATCCCAAGGTTTTTGAGTTGGAAGGGTCCTGAGAGGTCATTTAGTCAAGCCCTCTCATAGCAGATGAGGAAACAGCTCACACAGGAAGAGACATCTCCCCTTCCTACAAAAATTTATCCTTGGCCTTGCTACTCCTCTTCAGCTACCGTCCTACGTATTACATTCATTCTAATGCCACATTTCTAAAAAGAGCAGTTTACCCACTTGTTCCTCAAAACCCTTCACAATCTGCTTTCCAGGTCCAACTACTCCACCACTGCCTCCTCCAAGAGCCTAATGACAGCTTTGTCACAAAATACGAGGCTCTTCCCCCACCATCCTCTTTTCATTTCTCTGCAGTATCTGGCACAGTTGATGACCTCAAGCCTCCCCCAAATCCTCTTTTTTCTTGATGTTCTCTCCTCTGGCAGCATTAATATAGCGCTCTCATGGTTCCCCTCCTACCTCTCACTTTCTTCTCGGTCTCCTTGGATAGCTCCTTATCCTGCTCCCATCCCATAAATGACCCCCCCCTTCTACCAGTTGGTAACAACACTAATAGTTCAAATGCACTCTCTTGTTGAATCCTCAACCCAAACTTCTCAAATAGATAAGGCACATCATATTCCTATTTTTTCTAGGACAAAACTTAAATATAACTTGCCCCATAGCAAGTCAGTGTCAAACCCAGTCCTAGAATTCAGGTCTCATGACTCAACTGATAGCCTTTTCCCTATACTATACTACTTTTTTTTTGCTGCTATGTGCTCTGGGGATCCTCAACTGATTCTGATAGCATACTATGTAAAAAAAGGTAAATTTTCTAGGTGAAAAGACAACCTACAAAATACATTCCAAACCCAAATATTTTCCATTATTAACAATGCTGGTCCCCTCCATTAGTGAAGATAATCAAGAGAACATAAAAGTTGTTTTTAATATTTAATATTTATTTTCAATATTTAATATGACATTTGGATTATAAACCCAAGACAGCAAGGAAAGTCTAAATAGAGGCTGTCACAATACCTTGAAATCAGTTTTGCTACGTGAAGACACTAAGGACCTGAATCAATCGACAAGAATTTACCAATCATCTACAATGCTATGTGGCAGGCATAGTACTAGGTGCTAATCCTTTCCCAGGTCAGTAGGGGCATCTGCATCAGTGGAGCAGAAATCACTTGACCTACTCTGCTATGACCTTACCACACTGCTAGAAGAACTCATTGGACAGGAAATTTTATAGAATTTCTTACAGAGAAAACATAATTTGAATTAGCAGTGTCCTACATAGCTAAGAATGTGCTTGGGAAATGTTCATTGATTTTATTATGATTTTTAGCTTCTACCCAGGCAAAGAAAACAATGGTCTCATTAGCACTGTGGTTGCCAACAGCACCTCCATTTACTTGAATGACACCTTATGAACTCTGCTCTTGGTTGATGAAAAAAGACCCAATTCCACTGGCAAACATCTGCAGCTATAGCCCAATTGTCATTTATAGAAACATTCTATAATAGGCTGGCCTAGATAGGTAGGAACAAGCATTTATTAAGTGCCTACTGTGTACCATGCACCCATGCTAAATGCTTTACAACTATTCTCTCATTTGATCTTCATAACAACCCAGGGAAGTAAGTGCTACCATCAATCACCTTTATTTTATAAATGAGGAAACCGAGGCAGGCAGAGATTAAGTGGCTTGCCCAGGTCATGCAGCTTGTAAGTTTCTGAGGCTGGATTTTAACTCATGTCTTCTTGACTGCAGGCCCAGCTCTCTACCCATTGTGCCTCCTGGCTACCTCTAAATATAAACACCCCAGAAAAAAGTGTATAATAAAGAAAGTGCTGAAATACTGCCAAAACTTCAACCAGTAACACCAAATATTTAGATGGACATTTTAATTTATTTTTTTAGAAAAAGAGTTTTAATATACATATTTTCCCTCTAGGGAGAAATACAGCATACTATGCACTGTTTTTCCCATGCTCCTCAATCACTGGCTAGTCAAGGCACAGTAAATTCCTATGAATTGAGTCAGGTTCTATTCGTTTCATTTGGCAGATAGAGAAACAAAGACAAATGTTAAATTCTGGCTGCTACAGGACTAGCATTATTCCAAGGTGAGAGGGAGCACTCTCTCATATCTAAAGGATGCTACAAACTGGAGGGTGTCCTGCTAGGACTGAAGAGGATGGTGAGGTGCTTGGAAACCTGGGGGAGGTTACAGGAACTAAAGGTGTTCAGGTGATTCATCAAATGAGGTATACTTTCCACAAAGAATTGGCTATTTCTAGAACATTTCACTGGTAGGGAAGACAGGTGTTTGCTCCTAGGCTTCATATTTGGGAAGTGATTACTTTAAATGTTTCTAGTTACTGCCATGAGAGGGTCTAGAACAAAACATAAGCAGGGTGTCAAATATTAAGGGATTTTTGTACTGGGAGGTAAAAGTTTTCCGGTGCAGTGAAAATGATGGCACTAGAAAATGCACAACATCGACACAGAGAAGCCAATGAAGACAGCAGGCCGTTAAAATAAATGCTGTGCTACAGATAGAGGTAAAAAGGTAAGCATTTTTAAAATGGTAAACTCTATTAGAAGGTGATACAAACTAGTTGAGATTTCATTTTTGCTGAAAAGCAAATATGAATAGCTAGTATTTATATACCTCTTTAAAGTTTACAAAGCACTCTCATTTTACTATTTCACAGGGGAGGAAACTGAGGATGAGTGAGGTTAAGTGACTTGCCCAGGGTCACACAGCTACTAAGTCTATAAGGTTAAATTTGAACTCTGGTCTTCCTGGTTCTAGGGCTGGCACTTTATTCACTGCATCACCTAGGTGCCCATGCCAAGCAAGCTGCTAGGTGTTAATTAACAAGTTGCTCATTTGGAATATTAGGCAATTAACAATCATTAATTAAGCGCTTGCTATATGCCAGGTACTATGCTAAGCTATATAAAGAAAGGCAAAAATACGGTCTTAGTCCTCAAGGAACCAGCATTCTGATGGGGAGAGACAGAATATAAATGACCATAATACAAGATACAGACAGTGTAAATAAAAGGTAATCTTGGAGGAAAAGCAGTGCAGGGTTAAGGGGAACTAGGAAAAGTCTCCTAAAGTAGATGGGATTCGAGTTGGGTTTTCAAGGAAGCCAGGAGGCAAAGGTGAGGGGGTGGGGGGGCATTCCAGGCAGGAGTGTTCATGGCTCGGAATTAGAGTGGCATGTGTGAAGAAGGGAAGGGAGTCACTGGAGTGTAGTGAGCTGGGGTGGGGGAGGGAGGGATGTGGTCAGGTCTGTGCTTTAGCAAAATCTCTGACAGGGGGCATGGCAGGGGGGAAGAGAAGCTCAGAGTGACAGAGCCGCTGTTCATGGTTATGCAGCTGCTAAGTGTCAGGCCTGGAACTTGAACCCAGCTCCGTCTTTTCCATGGCATGATGCTTCCTTTTCGGCTGCTGGCCTACTGAAAGTGGATGGGAAACATCATCGAGTCTTCACCCTCCTCAGGAGACTGGACACTGCAAGTGGAAAAGCTGTCTTGTATTCAGTTATGTCCTCAGCAATTAGCACAGTGCCTTGCGTGTAGGAGGGGATCACTAACTGTTTAACTGATGAATTTATGAAAACAGATGGTGCCTTATTAAGCCCAGGATGGTCAGCCCAAGGGCACACAGGCCAAAAGAAAGGAATGGTTCGGGGCGGCTAGGTGGCGCAGTGAATAGAGCGCCGGCCCTGGAATCAGAAGGACCTGAGTTCGGAGCCGGCCTCCAACACTTAATCCACACAAACAAAAACCTAGCCGTGTAACCTTGGGCAAGTTACTTAACCCCAATTGCCCTAAAGGGACGGCTAGGTGGCGCAGTGAGTAAGAGCGCCGGCCTCGGAGTTTGGATGACCCGAGATCAAATCCGGCCTCAGAAAATGAGCACCCACGAATAAATAATGACTAGCCGTGTAACCTTGAGCAAGTTACTTAACCCCAATTGCTTTAAAAAAAAAAAAAGAAAGGAATGGTTCATAGATTGTGCCTGGTTATCCTCCTGTTACTGTCCTTCACAGGAAAATTCTCATATTTGGAGTTCAGGACCATAAGGACAGAGAAATCCTTGGAAATTGGACATCTTTGTCATTTTCTCTCTGGAATTATGCCAAGCATTCTTTTAAACTGCTCTGGGATCTCGATTAATTGGCACACTGATATTTTGAGATTTTATTTTTACATTGTAACCTAATTTGTTAGAATATATTAGTTAATTTATTAGTTGCTTCTTGGTATCTGAAATATTTTCCTCATCAGAATATTTCATAGTATTGTGTCATGAGTCTAAATAAGGAATATGATCTTAAAAGTCTAAATAAAATGGGCCTGTTCAAAATACTATTTGCATTGTCTAGATATGATTAGCTTAAGAAAAAAAAAGAGCCTGAAAAATCGTATTAGAAAACCACTTAAACCCCTTGCATTTTGCTTTTCTTTGCTTTCTTTTGTTGAGTTACATTTCCAATTGGTTGCTGTTAGACAGTCTAAAATCAATCTCTCATCCATGCAAATAAGGGGGATATTGCAAAGGCACATGAGCCACAGTCCCTATCTGACGCCACCACTTGGAGGACATTCAGGAGGGCTCTGGTTTCCTCTAATTTTTCTCAGCTTTTATTTTATTCTGTCATCAGGCAAAGCATTCGCTTCAGAAAATCACAACACTGACGTGAGAGAGAAAAAAAGCCCACCATCCTTTCTTTTCCCTTCCTTATGAAAAGACACAAGTGGAGATCGAGGACAGAAAGAGAGGCTGTTCAGTGGATGTTAATAGAAGGCTGTCACTAGTGCGAGTTTATCCAGTGGAGCAAACTCGAACATCACAACATTGTGATTAATACTGACATACTGTGTTGCAACAGGATGAGACGGCTTTCAAACACCATCATGTTGCATTAAAAAGAAAAGTGTTTCCAGGCTCTGGAGAATTATTCTGGGCTGGCTCCGAATTAAGGCGGGCATCTGAAAAGTTACTGCCAAGAAATGCTCTGTTGTGGAAAGAGAACTCTGTGAAGGAGCTGCTATCAGGAAGAAGCTACTCAGCAGCTGCATGAAGTCACTGAACAGCTCCGAGCTGTTGCTAGGGGATGACTAGTGGGATTTTTTTGCAGCAGGAAATATTTAGCTTCTTGCTGCCTGTTGGGGAGTTCTCAGATTGACGACAGTTTGACAATCAGTGCTGCTTCCAAGGGGAATGGTACAGGGGTGGCCATAGGTCTCCAGCCATTACAGTACAGATCACCAGGCCCTCATCCAGCTCATAAGAGTAACAATTGACTCCTGAGGACCAAGGCTTCAATGTCTTCCCTAGCTCTCATCACCAAGGAACATTTATTGACCAGCTACTAAAATGCCTACTTCTGGAAATCTCCGGATATTCAAACAGAATGTATTCTACAAAAGTCTAGGGTTGCCTTAAAATGAGATTCCAACTTGACATTTGTCACATCTTCCCAGTCTCACAAGCCAATGAGCAAACTCACCCATATCTGAAGAAAGTACTGAACTGTCTGCAGAGTCGGTGAGCGAGTTCCCGTTTCCCTCCAGCTTCCGGACCAACTAATACCAACATGGGATAAGGGGCATCGAGGCTCGGCAAGGTGCTGTCACAATACAAGACCAAACACATCTAGGTTCAGTTACCTGATATCTAGGCAGAAACCATACTAATCACTTTTATGGAACTTACTACTGTAACTGCTATTAAAACAACAAAGGGGAGAGGAAAAAAAAGCACTTAAAACACCTACTATGCACCAGGCACTTTTTACAAATATTATCTGATGTGGTCCTCACAACAATCTTGCAAGGTAGAGACTATTATTATCCCCACTTTACATTTGAGGAAACTGAGGCAAGCAGAGGTTAAGTGACTTGCCAAGATTCACACAATGAGTTAAGTGTCTGAGGCCATACTTAAACTCAGGGCTTCCTGACCCCAGGCACAGCACGCCATGCACTGTGTTAGCAGCTGTCTCTGTAATGATTACATTTAGTATTAACTACAGGGATCCTTTCAAAAAGCTAAAGAGTCACCATATATAATATTCAGATAAAAATGGTCATGAAGTAAAAATTCAAACATATGTTTTTAAGGGGAAAAAAAGAAAATGTTGGACTTTAACTTACTTAAGGACTTTAGTGATATAGCTAGGGACTGGACCTGTGATCTCATCAATTTAGGGAACTCTTAGGTGAGAAAACTCACTCCAACAATACAAGTCAGGACTCCCTCTATACCTGACAGTCTTAGGGAGTGGCCTAGAACCCAGAGAAGCTACCTGGCTTGCCCCACCTCACAGAGCCAGCATGTGTCACAGGTGGAACCTGAATTCAGGCCATTCAAGCCATCCTTTATCCTCTATGCCCTACTGCCTCTCATTGGTTTCTAATTGGAATCCTCAGGGGCCAACAACTTTTCCTTCTAGTAATAACTTACCAGGCATTTCATTTGTACTTTGCTGGTATAAAAGTAAAGTTTAATAAATTAAAATTGATTACTGATTTTGATTTAACATGATAAACTACCAGGAAATTAGACTTTATAAACATTAAATTCATCAATCAGAGAATAAAAAAGAATTAGATAGATTTCATTAATGGATAAAATGTGTGGTTTCCTAATTGAACACTGGCATACTGAGAAATGTAATTTTAAAAATTGCTTATTACCTTAAGTACTAAACCATATGTTCACCTATTTGAAAATATATTAGCTCCAAAGAAAATTAAAAGGCTTGCCTGAAAGATACACTTTCACTAGAAGATATAAACAGACATGACTTTCAGGAGAGGTAATGTTCAAAGGGATAGAAACAAAGGTAAGCTGTGTGTGATGGAGGTGTGATGATTCTTCTGCCATTTACCATTGATAGCTATTCAGTGATGTTCCTATTTTCCACCCATGCTAAAATTAGATCTCTTGAAAGCAAAGCAGCAATTTCTGATAGAGAATAACAACAGTCTTTATCCAGAGGTAGATCATAAATGATTGGTCACTTGATTATTTAACTACTGCAGTAGACTTTGTCTTATACATATTTTTATATGAAAGTCCCCAGAAGCATGAGACAACTAGCACCTCTTAGTGGAAAAAAATCCAAAACAATGAAACCATAAATGTTCTTCATTTAAGTCAAATGTACTTTTCCAGAAATACTCAAAAGAAATGATAAAACATTTTGCATAAAGGAATACAATGAACACATTTTACAATATTCGATGCCTGGGTTTCAAATTGTACAAAAATTATGTCTTTTGTTGAAAACGAAAACATTCTACTCTTCTTAGGTTCTCAAGAATATAAAACAATGGAGTAATTTCTCGATGATGATCGGATATTTTAGATCCATTTACTCCCATTTTTTAAATTTCTTTGGATATTGACAGAATTTTTGCATCCTACACTTGAAGCATAAATGGCTATCTGCCCCCAACAGATTGTTTAAAAAGAAATAGAGAAACTATTGCAAACCTGCCTCAAAACTTCAAGGTGGCAGACCAAATTCATTTTTCAATTCAACTAAGTTGGATTTCTGAGCTCTTTCTAAGCTGTATGTAATGAAAATGTTAGCTTTTTCCTTAGGCTAAGTCTAAAGCATACATAAGTGCAAGTTATTATTGCTACCAGAGGGCTATCCCAAAGATCTTTATTAGTTTAAAATTCTTTGACAGAGATATTTAGGTGTTTACTCAAATGTTAAAGAATAATTCTCTGTGGCACTATAGACTAACTCAATTCTCCCAATGAGGCCAAGGCATTGCAAGGATTGCAATCCTGTCTGGTACGGGCCACTTGACTGTTTCATGGTTATAGCCATAGGCAAGTTCTGTTTCCAACATCAGAAACCACTTTGCAAGCCTGTACCAAGGTCATGAGGGAGCCCAGGATGATCTCCATTGGAAAAGTAGGGCATTACCACCTTTAGCTACAAAGGACAGGAGATTAGGAAGCAGAAAAAGCAAAGTCTTGACCAAAGGAACCAAGCTGGACCATTTTCTAACAGAGTAGAAGTAGTATCACCAAGGGGAAGAACATCCTCCAAGACAGTGCCCCCAAATACCTTGGGCTGCTTTGGTGAGTTGAGTACCCCCCACCTACCTGTCAAAGATCCTCTGCGGCTGCATCATGCTATATGCAATGTGGGTCAGATGATCCTGAGCTGCGACTACTTCGGGGGGAGGGTTATACTTATTCAATGCTTCAACCTGTTTCCAGAATTAGAAGTAAAAATGGAAAGGGGGGTGAGGGGAAGAAGGGAGATGATGTCACCATAGCAAATCTCTATATAAAGAGGAGAAAGTTGTTTCCTAATTAAAAGTTCCATTTCTCATGTTTAGCTTATTATAGACTGCTCACCAAATTCAACTCCTGAGAATAAATGAATTCCTGAGATAAACGAACAGAAAATAGTAAGTGGAAATTGAGCTGTTCTTTATTTACTCATTTACTACTTGTGGTTGGGGAGAGGATGAAGTAAACAAAGCTTTAAAGCCGTGATTATATGTGATAGATTTTAAAAATCCAATTTTTATCATGAAAGGAGGGAGCAGCTTAAATTCATAGTTCTAAATATCAATGTAGCCTATTTTTCTAAGCCATCCTTAGTAGAGAAGAGCAATGGAGGATTTTGATAATGTTCCTTTTAAACTTCCTTTTTATTAATCAATGTTCAAGGTATTATTTTGAAATTTCAAAATAATCTTTTAAAATTAGAATCACAGAGTGTTAGAATTGGAAGGGCCTTTGCAATTCATCTACTATTAGTGGGAAAAGCACAAATTTTAGATCAAATAATAAGATATACTTCACAGTTTATTATGGAGATAAAATACACCAAAACAAATAGCTATAATACACAATATTTTATTTAAGTATTAGAAAATTTTAAAAAACTCACAAAGCTATGTGAAATCAAAGAAGGAAGCTTAACAACAAAGGAGATTAATTCAATTAAATGAGAAATTATCAAGCACCTACAAGGTTCCAGACCATGGAGATTTAAAGTCAAACAAAGCATCATGGAGGATTGGACTTTGATATATGGGTAGGGATACCATGGGTGAAAGAGGGAAGAACAACATTCCAAAACATCTGTTCAGAGAGGAGAGTAGTACTTTTGGTTTCAAGTAGCACGGTCAGTTTGAGTGGGTGAAGGGAAATAATAGGAAATCCCAAATACCTTTGGAAAAGTAGAGTAGCCTCAGAATGTGCATACCAGACAGAGGAGTCTGTACTTTGCTCAGCAAGAGTCACTGAAGACTTTTGAGCAAAGTAATGACATGATATGTAGGAGAAAAGTTATTCTGATGATGACATAAAGGATGGATTGGAGATGGTAAAAGCTATTGGGATCTATTCCAAGATTCTTTTTTTTTTTTTTTAAAGCAATTGGGGTTAAGTAACTTGCTCAAGGTTACACGGCTAGTCATTATTTATGCGTGGGTGCTCATTTTCTGAGGCCGGATTTGATCTCGGGTCATCCCAACTCCGAAGCCGGCGCTCTTACTCACTGCGCCACCTAGCCGTCCCTTTAGGGCAATTGGGGTTAAGTAACTTGCCCAAGGTTACACGGCTAGGTTTTTGTTTGTGTGGATTAAGTGTCGGAGGCCGGCTTCGAACAGGTCCTTCTGACTCCAGGGCCGACACTCTATTCACTGCGCCACCTAGCCGCCCCTATTCCAAGATTCTAAGCAGATATTAAGGAAAAACTATACTAAGTAAATTACAGTAAAAACACAGAATGGGCCAGAATGCATAAGATATTGCAAAAGTGGAACTTACAGGACTTGATAATTCATCTCATAGGAAAGGCAAGGGAAAAGAAAGAATGAAAAATAACCTCATGGTTTTATAACAAGCTCAATTTGGAACATGCTGAGTGTGAGGCTTCACTGGAATACACAGGAAGGGGGTCCTACAGAGCAGCTGGAGATGAAATCTAGGTAGAAGAAAGGTTTAGGACAAGAAATGTAAATGTCAATATAGGGCAGGAAGAAGGCTAAGGATGGACCCTGATACAAGGAGCATTTACAGAAAGAGGAAGAGAAGCAGGAGATTGTGGTGTCTCTTAAAGCAAAGCTGAAGAATATTAATTACATTGTCTTGGTCAACAGTGATGAAGCTGCAGAGAGATCAAAGAAGATAGCTTTATAAAAGGCCATTGAATTTGACAGTTGGGAAGTCATTGACTCACACTAGAGAAGTTTTGGTAGAGTGTTGGAGGTGGATGCCATATTATAAAGGGAGAGGAGAAGGGAATAAGGGAATGGAAACATGGAGCGTAGAAAAATTTTCTAAGAGATTATCAGTGGAAAGATAGGATGGTAAATGGATGGATTAAAAGGGTCTAGGAAAAGCTTTTTTAGAATTGGGGTAATCTGCATGTTTGTAAACAAGTAGGAAGGGGGAGATTGAAGAATAATGACAAAGAGAAGCTTTTGAGGAAGATGCTTCTGGAACTGAGTAAGGTATTGGAGGTGGCAGGAAGGAACAGTATTAAGGGAAGAGTTAAAGATATTAGCCTTAGTAGGAAGTAGGTATACCACTTCTGTGACCAAAAGGGAGGAAAGGTAATGATGTTAGGGAGTTATGCAGAATGGAGGAGAGAAGATAACAGAGGTAAGGGAACTCACATAAAGTGGTCTCGATATTCTCTGAAATAAGATGCTGGGTAATTTCCTACAATTTGGGAGGGAGGGGATGTAAAAGGAGATGAGGAAAAATATGGGATGATAGCTATGAGGAATGAAATAGAGCATCAATAAGGATAGAGTAAAAGGACTGTGGAGCACAGTAAGAATCCAGCAGAGATTACATGCCAAAAATATCAAGGCAGAATCAGCTTGAATTCCTGACTTTTCCCCACAACACTCAGTAGCTCCTGAAGCCAAAATAGAGGAATGAGATTATAGGGACTGACCAGGAGCAATGTTTCACAGGTAATGAATTATATGAACTAAGGATTAAAGGGAGTCTAGGATCACTAGATTCTAGTTACTACCCTAGAATACTTATACTTTGATCTTGACCTACAATCATTCTTGGTAGTGAAGCATTAAAGTGATAGTAGATCTTCAGGTTAAGGCAACATGATTTACTTTTGTAAATTTGAAACCAAGGAACTAAGTATGCTCGCTAAGAGAGTAAAAAATATAAAGAGAGAAAAGATTAGGGCTTGGAAGGAACCCCCATTCTCAGAGGGTAAGAGGAGGAAGGTAAACCAGAAAAGGAGACCAAGAAATGGTCACAAAGAAGTAGAGAACCAAAATAAAATGGCAAGAAAAAAGGGACAAATTCCAGGATTTGTACTTGACCTTGCATTGTTTAACATTTTTATCAGTGACTCAGATAAAGACATAAATTGGATACACATTAAATCTACAAATGACATAAGCCACGAGGGATTGCTAACACAGGGAATGACGGAATCCAAAAGGCTGAATCTATTAAAATGAAAAATCAATTGGAATAAATGTAAATTCTTGCACTTGGGCACAAAAAAATCAACTTCACAAATATAAAATGTGAGATACATGACAACAGGTCCATCAATGGAAAAAAAAAGTTGGTAATTTTAATGGCCTGTAAGCTTCCTGAGAATCAGCAATGCAATGTGGCAGTCCCCCAAAATGTAGTGTTTGGACTGCATTGAGAATAAGGCAGTGATACTCTCTCTATACCCTTCACACATTAGAACTTATCCAGAGTGATATACAGGGGGCGGAGCCAAGATGGTGGAGTAGAAACAGCGAGTCCAAGCCACTATCCCCCAGATCACCTCCAAACTATGTAAAAGGGGAATCTGAACAACTTCTGGAGCCCCAGCACCCACAGAACGACACAGAGAAGCTAACCTCCCACTGAGGACAGCCCAGCAGCCCTGCAGGAAGGACCAGCGCAGTGCTCTGGGAGCTGGCAGCACAGCATGCAGTGTGCGGGGAGCTGAGCACAGGTCCGCCTGAGTTGCGGTCTTAGCCCCAGGGCAGCCGGGCCAGCAGCAGGCTGGAGGGACCCTAGAACACCAGCAGCTGTGGCGATTCCAGAATTATCAACATAGACATGCCTAGGACAAAGTGAGAGGTTAGTGCCCTATGGACTTTGGGACCAGTATTTGGGGAACACGTTGGCTTCCTCCCCTGGGGGCTAGAAGCCGCTGAGGAGACACGCCATTTTGTAGTTTTCAGAGGCAGCTCCAACTCCTGGCCTGTGAACTGTAGGGATATCCAGCGATCAGTCTTGGGGGTAATCGCTCTTGCTTTAACCTCCCTGGATCTGGACTGTGATCTGGGGTGGAGGTCGTGGGTGGGTTTCTAGGTTGCCAGAAACAGAAGTTGTCCCCCCACACATTCTGGACGAAAGTTCCCCTGTCTGGCGGCAGAGCCATACTGTGGCAACAAGCCCAAATGTCAAGTAATTAAGTGGCAACATGCCAAGGCAAAGGAAACAAATTAAACAGAAAAATGCAACTTTAGACTCCTACTCTGGGGGCAAAGAGGATCGAAGCATAGAACAGGAAGAGGGCTGTGAGGTCAGAAATCCTGCTCCAGAAGCCCCAAAGGAAAACATGAGCGGGTTACAGGCCATAGAGGACCTTAAGAAGGACTTTAAAAATCAAATAAGAGAAGTGAAGGAAAAATTGGGAAGAGAAATGAGAAGGATGCAGGAAAAGTATGAAATGAGGGTCAACAGCCTGACTGAGGAAAACAACACCTTAAAAAATAGACTAACTCAAATGGCAAAGGGGGCCCAAAAGGGCAATGAGGAGAAGAATGCCTTAAAAAGTCGAATTTGCCAGATGGAAAAAGAATCTCAAAAGTTCACTGAGGAGATTCATTCCTTCAGAGTTAGACTGGAGAAAATGGAAGCTAATGACTTTATGAGAAATCAAGATGCTGTTAAGCAGATCCAAACAAATGAAAGATTAGAAGGCAATGTGAAATATCTCATGGGAAAAACCACTGACCTGGAAAATAGATCCAGGAGAGACAATTTAAAAATTATTGGACTACCTGAAAGCCATGATCAAAGAAAGAACATAGAAACCACCCTTCAAGAAATCCTAAAGGAAAATTGCCCTGATGTTTTAGATCCAGAGGGCAAAATAGAGGTTGAAAGACTCCACAGATCACCTCCTGAAAAAGATCCTAAAAAGAAAACTCCCAGGAATATTATAGCCAGGTTCCAGAATCCCCAGATCAAGGAAAAAATACTACAAGCAGCTAGGAAGAAACAATTTCAATATTGTAGAAACACAATCAGAATAGCACAGGACCTGGCAGCTTCTACACTGAAGGATCAAAGGGCATGGAATATGATATTCCAGTGGGCAAAAGAGCTGGGATTGAAGCCAAGGGTCACCTACCCAGCAAAACTGAGTATCTTGTTTCAGGGGAAAATATGGTCATTCAGTGGAATAGAGGACTTTCAAGCATTCTTGAGGAAAAAACCAGAGTTGAATAGAAAATTTGACATCCAGACACAAGAAGCAAGAGATGCCTGAGAAGGTAATCAGGGAAAAGAAATCAAAAGGAACTTATCAAACTTGAACTATTTACATTCCTATATGGAAAAGCAATAACCGTGACTGATGATATCTTTCTCACTATGAAAATAATGGAAGAAGGGGGTGTGGTCATATGAATACATATGTGAATGTGTGTGTATATGGTTACAGTTATATATGGATAGAGGGCATAGGTTGAATTTGTTGGGAAGGGAGGATACTCAAGGGGTGAAGTTATGAGGTGAGAGAGGAAAGTGGCAAGAGGAGATGGGGAGAGACAGGGTAGGGTAAACTATCTCATGTAGAAGAAGCAAGGGGAAGTGGCTGCAAGGGAGGGGAAGAATAGGAAAGCAAAAAGGCAAAACCACATTCTAATTGAATTTGGTTCAGGGAAAGAATGATGTGCATACTAAATGGGATATCTCAACCTGCAGCAGAATGGGGGGAAGGGGGATGAGAGGAGGGATGATGGATGGCAGGGCATCCTTAGGGGGAGGGGAGGTTGGAAGTACCCACTATAGAAGAGGGACAGGATCAAGTAGGGAATGGACCAGGTGGGGGGTGGGATGAGTGGGAGGGAATTATAAGCAGTCTTATACAATATATCTACTATGGTAATGTTTTGCATAGCTAGACATGTACAACATATACTGAATTACTTATCTTCCCAGAGGGAATGGGTGACAAGGGAGGAAGGGAATGGATCTGAAATTCGAGGTCTTAAAATTAAATGTTTCAAATATATATAAACACTATTATTAATACTCTTTTGCTTGTAATTGGGACTTAAGATGTGCAGGCATTGGGACACAGAGATTCACCTTCCTCTAATGGTAAAGTCGAAGAGGGTATGGGAGAAGATATGGGAGAGAGCCAATTGGAGGAAGCGATATCTTGCGGGACTGCTATTCTGGGAGGGTGGGTAGGGGAAAAACAGGGGGGAAAAATAATTGTAACTCAAAATCTGGCAGAAACGAATGATGTAAAACAAAGAAAAAGAACTTATCCATAGTATGAGGTTTAGTTCTGGGCACCACAGTTTAAGAAAGACATAAGAAAGCAGGAACAGTGTCTAGAGAAAGGGAATCATGATGGGGAAGGGCCTAGAGTTCATGATATATGATGACTATTTGAAGAAACATATTTAGCCCAGAAAAGAGAAGACTCAGGGAGGATATGACAGGGGACAACAAGGGGTGGAAATGAGACTTGCCCCAGAGGGCAGAATCATGAACAACGGAAGGGAGTTGTAAAAAGGCCAATTCATGTTTGATTTCAGGAAAAATTTCCCAAATTGAACATGGAACAGGCTATATCCCTTCTTGGAAGTCTTTTTTTTTTTTTTGCCTTTTTTGGAGGGCAATTGGGGTTAAGTAACTTGCCCAAGGTCACACGGCTAAGTTTTTGTTTGTGTGTGTATTAAGTGTCTGAGACCGGATCTGAACTCAGGTCCTTCTGACTCCAGGGCCGACGCTCTACTCATTGCTCCACCTAGCCGCCCCTTCTTGGAAGTCTTTAAGCAGAAACCGAACCACTCTGTGGGGCATGTTACAGTCAGGATTCCTTTCATGTATGCATTGGTATTATATGGCTGATGAGTTCACTCCCAATTCTTAAGTTCTATAATTCTGTGAATTATATATGAGGCCTTAAGGCCAGTACCTTTTCTTCCACTTTAATCTTCTTCCGATCTAATTCTGTCAGTCGAGGCAATGTGTGAAGGACAAACAGCCAATAGTCAGCTTTCTCCTGTCAAGAAGATGAGGGACAGTTCTCAGTGACTTTCCCATATAAACAAACCCTAGAACCCTCCGCTAACCATGCTGACCCTTCAGCCTTCTTTCCTCTACCCAACCAAAGTCACTCACTCATATTATCTATCCACTCTCTTCACTCTACTGTGAACTCACACTGTACTGATATACACAAGCTTGTGAATGTGTGTATGCCTCTGGACAAGGGGCCATCCAATTGCTTGGATAACTAAGCATTTGAATGAGTATGTGAAAATACCCGTCTCAGAATGTTAATGTGTAGATGTAAACTTTGATAACTATGTGTATGTGTCTGTGCGCGTGGCTGCCAAGGAATGTATGTTAGGATTTACAGGAGTGTAAGAAGCCTTTAGTGAGACTTAAGCCTCAAACCTCATTAATATCTCACCAATACGGAAAGTATAGTAGTTGGCACTATTCTCACATAAAGGAGATTATGGTGAGGGCAATAATCTGGGGTTGTCTGTTCCCCTTTTTTAAGGATCCTTGTAGACAAAGCATAGATAGTTTATAAAACATTGGTGAATAAGTGAAACAGCTAGGTAGGAGAGACAGAAGACGGGTGATTCACAGAAAGGAGAAGCTGAGTAAGTGGACAAACAGTGTAAGTGACTGAGAAAAAGGATGAGGGAATGGGGGGGGGGGATACATTCTTTACTTTATAGTAATTTCATGGCAAATAAAATGCTCTTTCCCAGAAAATCAGCACAGAGACCTATTCTGGTAGTTTCTTCTTCCTGTTATTACACAATATTTTCTGTCTAAACCATTGGTGTCTTGGCCAATCCAAAGAAACATTAATCTACAACACCAATAGCTTCTCTAGTAAATCTCTAATACCACTCAGGGAGAGTGACAAACAACCCCGAAGCAGTTACGTTCGATATTCAGCACTGGACTCAACTTTCAGTGGAAGATGCATGACCTTAAGCTTGTTAACCAGCAAAGCTTTAGGGGTCTGAAATTGTCTAGCCTAAGAAAAAAGAGAAGGGAAGTTGGAGAGAGCATCAGGCCTAGAGTCAGGAAGACTCATCTCCCTGAGTTCAAATCCAGTCTCAGATACTTAAGTTGTGTGACCCTGGGCAAGTCATTTAACCTTGTTTGCCTCAGTTTCCTCATCTGTAAAAGGAGCTGGAGAAGGAAATAGCAAAGCACTCCACTATCTTTGCCAAGAAAACTCCAAATGAGGTCACAAAGAGTTAGAAATGACTGGAAAACAATTGAACTGACAAGAAAAAGATAATCAAGTAAAGAGAGTGCTTCTGATTTAAATAACAAGTAGTTTGAGGGTGATTTGTCACTTAATCTTCCTCAATATTCCTAAGATGAGGTGATAAAGTTGGACACATTTATGTTCTTCTACATTCTTTACCAAAAGTTCTGCTTAGAGGTAATTGATTCAATGAAAGTTCATTTCATTTCTTTCCAGTATCTGTTACATCTTACCTGAAGAGGGTTTTTTAAAAGATTGAGCACCCGGAGAAGTGGCAGATTTTCAATGTGTTTTATTTCACTCAACTCTGCAATCTGTTTAATTACAGAAACACAATATTAACACAAACTAAATAACAAAAAACAAAAAAGTCATTTGGATCTTTCCAATTTCGCATTATATAAAGATTATTCTGTTGTTTATTGGAGCTCTACAGGACTGGAAAAAAACACATTAACTTCTACAGGATGGGAGCTTTCACCCAGAAGTCCACTTGCTAAATCTGTCCTCCTTTGGGCAGTGAACAGCCAGTCACAGTGCTGACATTCTGCACCTTCTTCATATTTCTTTTCAGTCAGAAATAGAATAAACAGATCAGGAAGTAGTACAAACAAAAAACATATAGGCTTTCTTGGGCTACTACACTCTACTAGAATTATTGATGTTGGTTGCAATTTACTTACCCACAATCCAACTTTATCAGCTAGATATAGATATGTTATTACCAAGAGAGCATTTTAAAAATCCAAATGAAAGATTACATAATTTTGATAATGTGTAGAGTCTTCTAGCCAAGTCTCTTACATTCTTTTTTTTAAGCTCTCAGGAGACACCAGAAATGTTATGTTACTGGAAAATGTTTGTCATGCAGAAGTTCACACATAGTGAAGAAAGGCTGCTTAGCCAACAGGTGTCATCGATTCTCCATCCAAACTGTTTCAGCAGCTGAGCAAAGAGAGATTTCTATTTCCATTTCCTGTAAGTAATATTGCTATGATTTTTCTTTTACATATGGCTAGCAAGGCTCCCAAAAGCCCATAGCTGCCTTTTTTCTTTTCTTATTTTTTCCATAGGCACTTTCCCAAATGTGACAAGAGCCTTCCAATAGTGCAGTAAAGGAAAACCACATCGAGATGCTGCTGAAATAAACAAAATCTCTGCTGCCCAGCAGCAGAATAACCCAGATCCAAAATATTTCTAAATTCCCAAATGGGAAGAACATTTGCATATATGTTATGTTTTGCTACATATCTCACTGAGGTGGAAGGAAGAAGTACCAGTTGGACTTCCATTAGGCAGTCCATAGGAAAAGGGCTAAATGCCCCTTCTTTTTTATATTGTAGCATTCTGCAAGGTAAGAACATGGTACTCATAATGTTCAGGTTTCCTGAGCCTGAACACAGAAAAACTGACTATTGTCTCTCATTTCTGGACACATTCTACACAAGTCAATTTGAGTAGAGTTTTTGATTGTGGGAAAAAAAGGAGGGGGAGCCATGTACCCTCAGGGGCTTGTTAGCCAAGCCTGTAGTATCTGGAAATTACTGCTTTATTACTAGGATATCTAGAATTCTTAATAAAAATTCTAAGAAGCTCAGCAGTTTCTGGTCAGCACATGAAGCCAAGAAAAGTGAAATGTCAACTTCTGGGGAAAGCTCCAAGGCCATTAGAACTGACTCTATATAAAGATGTAAAGGATGTGTCAACTAATAGACCAGTCAGTTGGTTAGACTTTTCCCCCCATGCTTTCTCTCTCCAGGAACTCTCCAACTCAAAGAAAAACCTTACCTTGTTTCTTAGGGTTCTGCCAAAGAATTTACATTTCTACACAGTCCACTACTGTCAAGGTCATGCATATCACAGGTCACAGATTCAGATCTGGAAAAGCTTTTGAACTTAAAGTTAGGTTTGTTTTACAGATCAGGAAACTGAGACCCAAATGCATGGCAAGCAGTGGAGCCAAGATCCAAATTCCACCTCTCTGACTCCTAACGTGGGCTCTCACTGATCTGAGCCCTCTCATCCTACTCTGTGTGAGAAGGGAAGATATGGATTCTGGTCTGGCTTCTGCCACTAATTGCCAATGTCATCCCAGGCAGATAATTTCACTTTTAACCTTAGTTTCTTCATATGTAAAGAAAGATCATTTAGATGAACAGCAAGATCACTTATTCTAAAATTTGATGATGTTAGGATTCAATTTACTGGGCTTTAAAATATAATTATTGTGAATAAATCACCTTACACGACTTTATGAATCTTGTTCAGCCTTGTTTAAAAAACACCATGATCTATGGAAAGGGACATGGTTCTTTTTAACAGGGATGGTTTGGAAGGTTGCTGGTGATGTACCAAGATGCTAGGGGTATTTTTCAAATAGAAGAAAGAAAATAGGTTAATATTTAGAAGCCTGCTGGCAAGGAAATTATCACTTGGGAAAAAAAGAATCCATATGCTTTTTTCCATCGATAGGCTGTTAGGATTGGGTGATGATGGCCTTTTAGACAGAGATGCAGAAGGAATGAGATCTTAAGTCTCAATGGACACAAGGCATTGAGAGGTTTTCAAAGATAATAGATAAATAAGAAGTATATGCTGATTTTTCTGAGAAAGCATGTTTATAGCAACTTAATCTCAAGGTCCACATGGATAGGTAGGGTTCACCAATTAATTGGAAACACCACTTTTGCAAGAGTTAGACCTTAAGATCACAGTAGGAGGCAGTGAGTCTGACTAAACATTAATTGGGGCAAAAGGAGCAAAGAGGAGAAAATAACTGCAGGTAGAACAGTGGTGGAAGGACCTTTAAAAAAAAAACCCACAAGGGATTTTCATGCCTAAAGGGGGGCTTATAAGTGAATGGTTAATTATACATACACAAAAGGAAAAAGGTAATATGCCAATTGGAGGTCAGATCATTGATATAGAATGAGCCAAGGCAAGGAGGACAAGGGACCTACTGGATTTGTGGAAAGGGCCTAGCTCCAAAGGGGTAGGGAACCTGTGGCCTTGAAGCCACATGTGGCTCTCTAGGTCCTCAATCTAGATTTTGTCAAAGGGCTGCACTTGAGGATCTAGAGGGCCACATGTGGCCTCAAGGCCACAGGCTCCTCACCCCTGGCCTAGAAGTACATGGCATTTCCTCTGGTACTATAAAATTGAATTCTTCTAGGAGAACAGAGATAATGAAGAGAAAGAAGGGAGAGGGCTGACAATTTTGGAAAGGCAAAATAAGACCATTTCTTCTCCTTATAGAACAAGTCAACTGATTGGTTATGACAGAAAAATCAAATACTGAAGGAAAGTTGCCAATTAGCCCATCAACAAGCATGTAGAAAGTGCTATGTATGCACAATTAAAGACATCTGATACTCCTCTGAAGTCCCCACAGCTCTCCCTAAACTGCTCATGCAAAAGAAAGACTCTGACCATAAAATAAAAATATCAAGGCTAAGTTAGGCTAGAGGGGAAGAATTGGGGGGGGGGGGAGAATGATGACTAAAACCATCAAAATTACTGATACTATGAACTGTGATGGGGCAGGGTTAGCCAGGATAGACAAGGATCAGGACTCAACCTCCAGCAGATACCACAGGTAGGTCAAGGGTCAAACACAAAGAAGTTGGCTATATTACAGGGAAGCAGGACAGCACGGCATGGTCCAGAACTCAAGAGATCAGAGTTAGGCAGTGGCATTTAATCCTAAACCAAGGACATAGGCCATTTGCTTTCTGCCTTGTTTTATGCTCCATGCTGGGTACAAGCAGGCCTATACTTACAAGTGTTGACTGTATCTATTAAGGTATCAGAGACCTGGGAGAATGGGGGAATCCTATCCCTGAATTGGGACTAGACAAAAATTTGAGTACTAACTCATAGTATCATTTCTCCTCCTAGCTGGGTAGTCTCACTTTTCTTTGAGGCCTTGATGTTTTAAGACTTGTGGACTTTTGTGGAAGAATAAACCCGTTCCATAGAATTCCTGCATTATTCTTTTATAACATATACCACCCATTTAATCAGAAATAATGAAGGTGACAGCTAGCATTTATATAGTGCTTTGAAGTTTGTAAAAAGCTTTACAAATATTATCTCATTTGATACTCATAACACTCCTGGATGGTAGGTACTATTGTTATCTCCATTTTAAAGATGAGGAAACTGAGACAGACAAGGTTAAGTGACTTGCCCAAGGTCACATAACTAAAAACTGTCTGAGGCAGAATTTGAATTCAGAACTTCCTGACTCTGGGTCTAGAGCTCTATCTACTTCACTACCTAGAGGCCTAGTTAACAACCTTTCCATATGCCACCTTGAAGTGAAGAATTCTTTCTGTCCTTGATCAGTCACTTTAGAAAGAAAAGGATTTAAGGAGGTCAGCATAGAATGCCAGATAAAATCTTGATAAATCTTGAAACACCAAATAAATATTGATTGCATATAAGAGTACGAGTCTGAAAGCAATAATATGGCACACTGGAAAGGACATTGGATTTGGAATCGAAGGACTGGTTCAAATTCTGTCTCTGCTATTATTACTTAGAAGATTTTAAAGGAATTGCTGATCTTTTCTGGGCCTCAGTTTCCTCCTCTGATAAATCAGGGGGTGAGACCCAATGGTCTCTCAGGTCTAGGGTCTAATATTTCCTCCTGGCCCAAGATCCTGTGACCCTAAGAATAAACCTACTGTGGAATGGGGTCATCTTTCTGATCAGAGTTTGCAGTGAGACCATCAATCTAGTGGCCAGATAGTATGGAAAATGTGAGGCCAGCTCAACGGTGTCAGTGGGCCTAGCTTCCATGAGGCAGATCAGCTTCTTTGTGCTTCCAGACCAGGTGGCCATTACTGATCATGTACAGATCATTATCCCATTGGTCAAGGTCAGAGTGGGCAAGAATCTTCCTATGGGACATTAAGGAAAAGTCTATTGCATCCAAGTGTAGGAGGTATTGTTATATGTGAAGGAATGGTGACCTGGCGAGAAAACTACCCAGATATTAACCTGGAAGCATGTGAAGCTATCGGTTCACCAGATCACCCTGGCTATTTTTCTGGTGGTGATGGACTATGGATAACTAAAACATAAAATTAGATCTTAGCCTAGATTCTACCTTGCTTTGGGGAATATGGAATTTATGACAGAATTCCTGAAGGAATACCTGTGAAGCAGACAATGAAGGTAAGAAAAGGACCGCAGAATATTTGGAATTTAGTAACAAAAAGGTGCTCCCAGGCATGATGCTAAGGATTCATGAGTGTCACCAGGCTGGGGATGGGAGTCCAGGGCCTGAGATGCTGGTTCATTCAGAACGTATCTCTTCCATTTGTCCTATCTAACTAAATAAAGTACTCCTGCCAGAGGATATTGACAGTAAAAGAACACATCAGAGGGGGTCCTGTAAATCCCCAGGTCCAGTTGTTGCCAAAGGGACCCTTTGCTTGTTTTAAAAATAAATTTTACTGTTATATTTTGTTCCTATATCACCTACACTTCCCAATGTATTCCTCTTCTCCTTCCCAGAAAGCCATCCTTTTTTAACAAAGAATAACACAGAAGAAAGTTGTTTCACAAAATTCACAAATGTATTAAAAAGTCTGACACTATATGCAGCATTTCAAAACCATTTACCTCTGCAATAAAGGTGAAGGGAAGGGAAAAGATAACATTAGTTTTCACTGGGGTCATGATGACATCTCTGAAAATCATCAACACCTATATTTATTTAACAGAGATTCTTCTTCTTTCAATTCCTGAATAGCAAACTTGATTTTCAAATTTTATTCTAATGTAAGGGAAAACAAGCTGTGTTTCTATATCTGAGAATACCCCTTTGAGCAGGTGACAAGGATAGCTTTCCAAGAAGACTCTGAATGCAAGTAAGAAGTATAACTGCCTACAGAATGTGCAGCTTTCAAACTGGACTGTGACTAAGAATTCCTTTATTTTGGAAGGAAATTAGGGTCAATATACAAAGAAAAAAAGATTTGAATATCTA
The DNA here is from genome assembly GCA_011680675.1 of Gymnobelideus leadbeateri. Lineage (NCBI taxonomy): Eukaryota > Metazoa > Chordata > Mammalia > Diprotodontia > Petauridae > Gymnobelideus > Gymnobelideus leadbeateri. Next base: position 137,892 of record WOXC01009002.1, read on the forward strand.
TAGTTTCATCTAAGATGGACAATGTTCTCTTCCCTCTCCTACACCACTGAAACTTTTGCTTATTCTAAACCACTAAATAATGAGGAGTCATAGATTAGCATTGAGGGGGGGGCATTAGTATTCCTGAATGGGGAAATGTTTACCTAGCACTATATCTGGTTCTAGATAGCACTGACACTCTCTACCAAGACCAACCATGTCCTTAATTTACATGGAAAGGAAGCCTAGAGCTTCTCTCAAGAAAAAAACCTTATCCCAAAACATAACAAAGTCCCCAATGTGAACCAAATTATTTCTTAAGTCATACTACAGAACAAATCAGCCAAGTCTAACAACTTAATACTTTATGCTTTGAAATATATTTTATTAAAAATACAATGTCATTAAAAGTAGAAAACAATTTGTGTAATTTGTGAAGTAATGTGAATTAAGTGTGGTGTGGGGATTTGAATAAATGTAATTAGCTACTCATTATGCAGAGTTAGAACATTCTATTGTATTAAAATTTTAAACTAAAATTTATTCTATTTTCAGGTCTGCATTTTTTTCCTCCCATATCCTTCCCCCCAACTTAATAAAACATGTATGGTCAAAGAAAACAATTCCCACATTAGCCATGTCCAAAAAAAAAGGCTTAACCTGCACATTCCCATAATGCTAATTTTTTTTCTAAAGTATCCTTTAGGAAAAGCAGTACATCCATCCTATCTTTCCTCAAGAAGAGATCGGGTGAATTTCCCTTGCATACCACAAGGATGAGTTTGTGAAAACATGGAGTCCGGTATCTTTCCAGCTTCTTTGATGCTATCTGGAGGTAGGTGCTATTGTATTAAAAGCAAAATGAAAGGCCTCACTTTTTCAGGCTCTGCAATCTTCCTTTTAAATACTATTGACGACAGCCTCCTCTCAGTCTGTCTAGGACGCCATTATTTTCCTAGAGACAACATCTCAGAACTGCCAAATGCCAGTCAGTGGATCTCTGAACTATTGGATCAAAAATTCTGCACACAGAATTAAGAGACAAATGTGATATAATAGACACCTTCTGAGCAATTACCATGAAGAGTATTGTGGTAAGTCAGACAGGCGGTCAAAAAACATTATTAAGCACCCACTCTATGCCAGGCTACTACAGGCACTACATACACCTAGGGATTTAAAGAAAGGTAAAAAACAATCCTTGCTTTCAAGAAATTCATAGTCATCAGTTCATTATCCTAAGAAAAACAAAAATGAAGACAAAAATTGTATTTATATATGAAGTTACCTTATTATCCTCTAAGTTGATTATTTCCAGAAGGTCATGATTTTCTATGCCTTGTAAGCTACTGATTTTATTTCCAGATAAGTCCAAGTTCTGTAGTACTTTCAGGTTGTCCAAACAAGTTATTACTTCGATCTGGTTATTGCTCTAAAATTGACCAAACATACTTTTAGTTTTGTTTTAGGTTATTGACAATGAATATTGCTATTATTCCTAAATGACTATTTTTTTCATTTTTAATACTGTTCAAAATCTGGCAAGTAGTAAGTAAATCATCCCCCTCTTTGGCTTCCCCATTCTTTCATACATTGAATGAATGAATAAACATTCAAATACTCAATTCTCAAATGTATCTCATCAATTTGGGAGATCTTTCAATGATGTAGAATACAAATATGCCATCAGGGGTGATTCTTGTCCATATGAGGCTGGCCATGATGGGTCTATCTGCTCAATGTATTGGAAAGAATGGATGAATGAATCCAATTGGGTGTCCCAGTATGCACTATCTTCATTCCCATTAAGGAAAAAATAAATGTTATTCCCTTCTTTAATGGATAGGTAAAATAAAATTCTGAAAGACTAAGTAAAAGGCAGCATAATTAGAAGGTTATCATTAGAAATAGAAATTTTGATGTAATTTTTTAATCAAAAGACCTTTTGAATGTCAATAGCTTTACACAATTACCCTATTCTCTAAAACTTGCTCAAGAATAAGCATTTCCTTTCATTAGAAGGTCAGTCACTCGTGTATAAGTATCCTTTCTGACAATGACGATGGAAAAGAAAACTACAAAGCAAATTTTGGCCTCTTGTCCAATCCTTCTTTTTCTCTGTACTCATAATCACAAATAATAATAGCAACAGCTTGAATTTTATAATAGTTTTACAACACTCCCCAGGAAGAGAGGTGATTGCCAATGCAATTATCTCTATTACTCCTTGAGCTAGCTTTGAGTTCCATGATTCACACTAAAAAATTATATTTTCAGTTTAAGTTGGTAAACTAAAACTGTCATCTCAGCATCATCACCCATTAATGCCATTTTGTGTATAATTATTTAACATTTTTCCTATCCTTTTAATAAACACTTAAAAACTCAAGGAATAAACATTATGGTATTGACCTAGCTGATCATCTCTAACATTTTTCCTGACTTTGTACATTTTTAATTAGGCTATTAATAGCAATATTCACCTACTATTTCTCATAAGGATTTATTAATACAGTAAAAGAAAAAATGTTCTAAAATTGCTGATCTTTCAAATCTGGAGACAAAAAACAAAAACAAAAAATGATTCTGTAAGTAGCTCCCAAATGCCTCTTTGAGGATATAAAATTCCTAAGAGTTCTCTTCATTAAGCAGAACTCATTATTTATTTTCAAGTAAAGAAGAAGACATTTAAAAAATATATCCTACATTCCTTTTTCCATAGTTAAAACCAAATTTACTACTCCTTAGAGCTTAAGGACTTGGAGAAGGTAAAATGTATTACAGGAATAGAGATAAAAGGTAAAACCATGTAGGAAGAAAAAAACTGAATATATTCAATCTGCCTATTTACCACAAATATATGAATATAATGGAAATATAGATATCCCAGTATGAAAAAAAAACCCACTCTACAATTTATCAATTTTACAGCTCCTTTTCCCAACAATGTTCATAATGCTTTAGATACTTTAAATAATTCATAATAATAACTAACTAATGTTCATTTGGCACTTTAAGATTTGCAAAGTACTTTATATATGTTATTTCATTTGATTTTTATAACAATCCTATAAAAGTACACCTTAATATTATCCCCATTCTACAGATAAGGAAACTGAGGCAGAGAAAAGTTAGGTTACTTGTCCAGGGTCATACAGCTAGCTAGTAAGTAAATCAGAGGAAGGATTCAAACTTAAGTTTGATTAATTTAAGACTTAACACTAAGTCCACTATACCCCTTCCAATGAATTCATAATTAAAATAGCTCTGTTAAGTAGTTTACAAATGGTAAAATTGAGGCCTAGAGAGGTCTGTAGGCATATACTACAAAACATATCCCCAACTAGCGTGATTCCACAACAATGCCATTAATACATCATTACCAAACCCTGGAATAAGGTCACAAAGCTCTGCAAATCAAACGGTTTGCAGTAATTTTAGCTAACTGCTCTTATTACACCCCTTTACCCAGCATAGTGGAACCAATTAAAAATAGTAGCTGGGCTATGCATATAATTAAAACAGCCTAAAGTCACAGAACAAACAGGAAAATGTTCCATATCTCCTGAACTTCCTAGTTGGTTTCTGCTAGTTATAAGAAGAAATTCTTAAGAAATAATACATCAAGATATAAACTCAAAAGAGATAAACCATTTCCTAAAAGTAATGAAACCAGAAATACACATAAACTCTACTATTCTGAATAAGAAAACAGGTTTTACTTCAGGGAAATTGAATTTGAAAGTCTGGAATTCATTGTCATTTCCTGAGATGAATTTACATTTCAGTTTACAGTGAAAGCTGGTGCCAGAGAATTAATAATTGCTTTTGATAATGAATGTTTTTCTTTATCCTTCCTATTAATGATAAAAATAAATCCTTTTTAATAGGGTTTAAAATTAAGTAATTGGCTGTTTAAATTGGTAAGGAAATTAAGCAAACATAAAGTCTAGAATATGTCTGTAATTTCATGTTAGTATGACAATGAAAAAATAGAAAAAAATATTCTTAAATAATTAAAAGAAAACTGCAAGACACCGTACTCCATGTTTTCACAAACTCATCTTTGTGATATGAAAGGGCAATTCACCTAATCACTTCTTGAGAAAACATAGAATGGATGTGCTGTTTTTCCTGAAGGATACTTCAGGAAAAACTGTCAATATGGATTATTTAGTGTTTTGAATACACTCCAGAGATGCTAGTGCCATGAGTATTATTTTTAATAATGGATTTAATTCTTATCCCCTTTAGCACTCCCACATATCATCCTTGAATCATACTACTTTAAGTAAATGGGAATACCAAGCATATATGCCCTATAGCAAGGATGTGATTCCCCCAAGTAATGAAAATCCATTGTAAATGCTACCAATAACACTCCAAATTCTTATCTTTCTAGATATATCATTTCTAATTATCATTCAAATTTTCACTTAACTAGGTGAGTTCATTAATGTGGTGGAGCAAACAGAATATAGGACCTAAAGTCAGGTGAATTGGATCTTGATCTCTTTAATCAACTTACTTTACAGCCTCAGGCAAATGCTATATCTCTCTGCTTCAACTGCACCATCTATAATCTGATTTCTGTACCTTACCCCAGCCTTCCTCACTGTATAGTATGTTGAATCTCAAAAATGCACTTTAAACTCTTTGAAAGAAGAATAAAATCAACATTAAATTTTCTATGTTAAAGAGAGTAAGAACACAAAATTCCACAAAATTAAAAAGATACAAATAATACAAAATTTCATTTAAAAGACCAATTTCAACCAATCTCTTTCCTTACCAAAATATTCACCTAAGATAAGACCAGAAAGTAAATTTAGCTAGCTTGAAATTCACTACCATCCTGTCCAATCTGTGGTTGCTGTGATAAAGAATAGTGAAAGATAGGCAAGGAACAGGAAGGAGGAGAAATCAGGGACTTGAATAATCCACAAATTATATCATCATTCCCCAAATAATTGGCCAAAGTTATTTCATCATATGTGTATTGAGAGGTAATAAACTTGTAGATTTTTCCCCATAAAAGAATTTATTTTTATGTTGGGCCAAATCACTTAACCTTTCTCTGCCTCAGTTTCAAAAGTGGCCTACATTACTTTTAAGGTCCCTTCCCTCTCAAAATCTGTGACAAATATGAAATTTCTCACTACATGTCACTTTATGAATGAAATGAATAAATGAAATGTTACTGATGAAGTTTAATAGTTCCCTCTCATAACTTCATACTGATTCTACACTGGGAGAATAAAATGTACCATGTACCAGTTACTGAAAACAACATATAGAAAATTATGGGATTAAAAATCTTAATAGTTTTTTCATTGCTTCTTGTAAATTCTAACATTTATTTATAAGTGTTACTGGTGTCTACACATTATTCATTTCTTTAAAATATTGTTGGAATTTATCGTGAATGTAATTTTTCCAATACAGAAATGCTCAGTATGTTTTAAAAATTAATTCTAAATATTTGGATGTCAAACTAGCTAATCTGTATTTGCCGTGTAACAAATATGCAAAAGAGATAATACCAACGCAGAAAGGCACGCTATTAAAAAAAGCAAAATAAAATATTAATGTTTTCCCGTTTTGTGAACCAATTAAGATATTAACAAATTTTCAAAACTCTAAGAAATAAACATTCATACTCTCACTATTTTTAAAAAAAGATTTTAGGAAAAACAAAAATTTTGTTTGACTCACCAGACAGAGTATCTTGATTGGTAAAGTGCATAAGCCATCCATTTTAGCGATTTTGTTGTTTGCCAAGCTAAGATGAGTTAAATTTTTACAATTCTCTAGTCCTTTGATATCCTTTATTTCATTATCTATACACCAGGGGCTGTATTTAAGGAAAATATTTTAAAGTCATATTCATAAGAAAAGGAAATCAATGTTAAATTACTATCATAGGAACCATTTACTATTTTAAAATTTCTAAATAAAGCAAGACACAATAGAGAACGTATGTATTCTATGCAAAGTATATTTTAAATAGTGAATAAATAATACCAGCATTTAGCAGAATGCAGATTTTGAATGCTCAGCTACATTTACATTAAAATGTGATTTGTTTAATCAGAAGGGAAAGAAAGATCACAACATCTCCTTGCTGCCTTCCTAGCAATGGATTTTCCCTTGGTTAATTTAACAGTTTATTTGAGAATGTCATGTGCTTTCCCACCAAACCTCTGAGCTCAGGAGAGGTCTCACCATACAGCTTACTCCTAGATTAGTTTAGTTACAACTGGCACAGAAGGTGATATTCTCAGTCTTTCTGAATGGGCAGTAAGAAATTTTTCCCACTTTTGTATCCTCCGAGGAAGTATTAAAAAGTTTACCATAATAGATGATCCAAATGCCAACCTTCTATTAAGGAACAATCCAAATTCTTCTTTGACTGGCACCTCTCCCTTTCCCTTCAAAAGTGCTCACCTCTTCTTATTCCAAAAAACAAAAGCAAAACCTTCATTTGAGCCTGTTGTCTCTAAGGCCAGATAAAAGTATCTTAGTTTTCACCTTTTCTTTTCTATTAAACTTCTCAAACAGGTGGTCCCCATTCATTGACTCCATTTCCTCACTAGCCACCATCCTTCCAACTTCTTGCAATCTATTTATTCTTCCTTTCCACCACTTTATTGAAACTGCTCACTAGGTAACCTATTCAAGTCCAATTGCCTTTCCTCTTTGTTCTTGACCTCTTTAGCACATTTCAGTTTTAACTATTCATGCCTTAAAACTCTCCATCTTCTGGCTGTACTTTCCTCATTAGCCCCTTACCTCTCTGAGAGCTCATGAGTCTTCTTGGCTATCTTCTTTCTCCATGCGCTCTCTAACTGTAAGTGTATCCAAATCTACCTCCCATTACCAAACATTTCTCAGTGTGTTTGTCTTTTCCCTTTTCCCAAACCAGCTCTCCCTCCCAATCTTCCCATTTCTATTTTCTTGGTTACCTAAATTCTAAGCATTACAGTCAACACCTAAGACACCACTTAGTTCAAGTTACTCCAAAATATCCAATGCCTTTTAGCATTTAAGGTCCCAACTTCTTAGCCTGACAACAAAGATATTCTACAATCTGCCTCATCCCATTACTCCTCAACAGAAATTTTCCATTCCTAAACAGGCACACTAACGCATTGTTGGAGGAGTTGTAAATTAGGCCTACCATTCTGGAAAACAATTTGGAATTAAACCCAAAGGGTTATAAAACTCTGCATGTCCTTTGATCTAGCAATACAACTACTAGATCTCTACTCCAAAAAGATCAAAGAAAAAGGAAAAGGATCTATATGTACACAAATATTTGTAGCAGCTCTTTTTTGTTATGGCAAAGAACTGAGGAGATACTTATCAACTGGGCAATGTCTGAACAAATTGTGGTATATATAATTGTGATAGAATATCATTGCACTGTAAGAAATAATGAGGAGGGTGGTTTTAGGAAAACCTGAGAAGATTTACATGAACTGATATAAAATGGAGTAGAAACAGGAGCTCATTGTATATAGTAATATCAGTACTGTAATGATGATCAACTGAGAAAGACACAGATACTCTGATCAATACGATGAGACAATTCTGAAGGACTCATGATGAAAAATGCTATCTACCTCTAGAGAAAGAACTAATGAGCTCTGAATACAAATTGAAGCATGTTTTCTTCACTTTAAATTTTTTTCTTGTTTAGTTTTTTTTGCAACATGGCTAATATGAAAATATTTTTCTCATGACATCATAAACATAATTGATACCATAATGTTTGTCTTCTCACTGGGTGAGGGGAGGGCTGGAGGGAGGGAGAGAATTTTGAACTCAAAATTTTTTCTTTTTTTTTTTTGGAGGGCAATTGGGGTTAACTTGCCCAAAGTCACATGGCTAGGGTTTGTTTGTTTGTGTGTGTTAAGTGTCTGAGGTCAGATCCGAACTCAGATCCTTCTGACTCCAGGGCTGTCGCTCTACTCACTGCGCCACCTAGCCGCCCCGGGAACTCAAAATTTTTTTAATGAATATTAAAAATAAATAGATTTTTTTAAAAATACATTTTCCATTCCTGTTAGGCTGGTCTCATATTCATTAAACGTTTATCAGGTACCTTCTATGTGCAGACTAATTTGCTAGGCTGTAGAGGCAGTGCAAGTTTTAGGTATGGCACAGTTCCTGATATCATTAAAATTATAACCCATCACAAACATAGGTAACCATGACACAGTACTGCATGGTAAATTCATTAGAGAGATACAAAACAAAGTAGTTCAGTTTACTTGGAGTATAAAGTAAAAGAAGGAAAGAGGACCAGTGTGGGAAAAGGCTGGAACATTAAGCCACACCAGACTGTGAAGGGTGAAGGGGCCTGAACTCTCCTTGTGGGGGGGAAGGGGAAGTAGGGAGCTATTTAAGAATTTTAAGCAAAGGAGTGACATGACCAGACCTATGCATATGGGAGAGTAACCTGATGGTGATACAAAGGATTGATTAAAAGGGGGTAAAGTAGGGTTAAGAGAAACTGTTGCTGTCATTTCAGTCATATCTGACTCTTCATGACCCCATTTGGGGTTTTCTTGGCAAAGATACTGGAGTGGTTTGCCATTTTCTTTCTCCAGCTTATTTTACAGATGAGGCAACTGAGGCAAACAGGGTTAAGTGACTTGCCCAGGGTCACACAGCTAATAAGTATCTGAGGCCAGATTTGAGCTCACAAAAATGAGTCTTCCTGACTCCAGGCCCAGCATTCTATCTACTGCACCATAATTAGAAGGATTTAATGTTATAAGTTAAAGCAGATAGTAACTACTGACTATACTGGTTTGCTGACAAAAGGTATTGTAGCAACAGAAATGTTTAAATCCATATTTCCACATATAAGATTAATTGAAAATCTAGCACGTATATAAATGAATTTATAGTCTAGAAACCAAGAAATTGCAATTAGTTCAAAACATAGATTTCAATCCTGTGGCCAAAATAACAATAACAATAAATAAACATCATGAGTATGATCCACAGCTTTCCTAATAATATTATTTTCATAACTCTTGACTCAAACTTTTATTCTTTAAAAATATACCTTTATTCAACATTTTATTTTTTTAAATGTTTTAATAAGTTGAAATGGCATTCCTATATCTTTAGGAAAAATTTTGTAGAGTACCACTGTATCACAAAGATATATAAGAAATCAGCAAACTTAATAAATCTCTTATAAAAAAATATTCCCTTTATCCATTCTAAAGGATACTATCCAGTATCAGTTTACTGAGCCCTGTGTATGCATACAAATCATCCATTTCCGGGATTTTGTTGTATGAAAAATCCACCTTCTGAAAAAAAAAAAAAGACACACCAATTTGCTGTAAGCTGCTTACCCTTCCATCTTTTTACAATAACATAGCATAAGGAAAAGATGTTTACATAAAGAATGAATAGGAATAATCTCATTTAGGTTTAATGATTTACAAATGTAAATTCTGTTAGTGTTTATTAATATTAAAAGGCAAATTTAAAATTTTATTAATTAATGAAAAAATCCTCAATATTAAAACTTTTTAACTGTCTCTTAAAAGACTCCTTTCTCCTTCATCTTTTGACTAGTCCGAGGAACATGTAATTTCCATTGAATTCTGACCACTGACACAGGCAATCTTATATACACAACTAAATCAAATTCCTCCATTGGATAACTTAGTGTTTGAAATTCATATTAAACTTTTGTATTCATCCTTCAGGAAACTCTTTCATTCTGTTCCTATTAAGTATCATTTATCTCATTTTTTCTGAATGTCCCTAAATTCTATCTTTTTAGTTTATATGAATATTTGGATTTCCTTTTTCTTTTCCCCTTTCAATTCCTGTCTCAATTAATTTGTATATTAATGATGAGAAGAATCTGGCTTTATCCATACTTTAAGCTACATCCTCCCACTTTATGACCTTTCTTATAACTATTTCAAGAAAAATCTTTGCTATGTATTCATTCTCAACTAAATGGCAAATGATTCACTAGAAGATACTACCTAAGGCTCAGAGACTTTATTTCTCCTTAATTTATATCTTTGATTCTTTTATCCTCTATCTCCATGCGTCTATTCAGCATCTGTATTAAATATACCTTAGTCAAAGACGATGGTTAATTTTATATCCTCAAGAATATTTGGTACAGAGGTTTTAAGGGGTAATACTAAAGCATTCTGATATGCATTGGAGCCTAGTTTTAATCCTTATGAAGCAGAGGGCCAAAAAAAGTAATCTATCAAATGCAAATCAATAAGTATTTACTGAATACTTACTAGATACATGCATGACACCATTCTAGGCGCTTTAGGGGGGTACAGAGAAGTGTAAGATAGAGTTTCTAATCTCAAGAAACATATAGTTGATTAAGTTAAACAGGAAACAAGGAAGGCATACCAAGCAGGTGGAATCAAGGGAACAAGTTACTGTCCTCATTCAGCAGTGTGACTGAGGACTTTATGGGTAATGGCGTAACCATATGGGGGATGAGGGAGTCTCTGTAGGTCCCCATATTTTTAATCTTGCTAATTCCTCTAAGATTTGGGGACTTCATGGTGGGTAGGATAAGAACCAAATGTTTTGGGAGAAGATACTAGGGTATGTACCTTCAGTGGTATATGATTCTAAGGAGGTTTGCCAAGTGGTGAAGGGCATATTTCAGGATAAAAAAAAAGCTCTGTCAGGGTCTGGGAGAACTGGCAATGGTATCAACAAGGGAGGCTACAAACTGCCTGATCAATGTGACCACTGAGTGGCCTCCACAGAGTGCATAATGGTTCCAAAGAGGAACATAATGTGGCTTATGGGTATAGGGGAATAATAATCTGATGCATTCATCTTAAAAAAATAAACATTATTTAAAAAGAAAAAAATAACAAGACTGATAATAATTGAGTGATTACTAAGCAAGAAGGAGGAAATCAATAAGAGTCCTATTTTGTCAGGAAAGTGTAATATAAGTGAATGAATGCTATAGTAGAATGAATTTGAAATAGATTTCCATGTTTTTGCAAGTCTTATTAAAGGACTTTGGATCTAAAACTCAGATTTAATTTGTTTTACAAATAAAATGTAACCCCAGGAAATAAACAGTAACAGTTTATGTCCATATCATACAAACATGAATTCACATAAATGATTAGCCATACAAAGTTTAAAAGCATAGAAGCATTTTTCATTAAGAAATAGAGTCATGTGATAGAATGCTAATCATACATTTTCCAGAATATCAAGCTGTTTTATAAAATGCCTAATGCAATCTATGCTTCAGGGATGTAAAAGTACATTTAGAGGTATCCAAATTTGAAATTTTTATGTAATAATAGTAGTTAACACCTATGGAACACTTTATGGTTTATAAATTATTTTACATATATTATCCCATTTATTTACATAGATTTATATGAAAATTCATAAATATGATAATTTTAAAAATTAAGTTACATAAAGAAGGTATTTAAAGGAACTCTGAGGAAAATTTCTATGCTAAAATAGATTGTCCAGAACTCAATGCTGATATGGAATTGTTTCTGCTCCAATTTAAAAATGCATAATAATCATTCTTGAATTTCAGAGAATGTCTTTTTTTTCAGGAGTGTCTTAAATCATCCTGTTAACTTTTTAGCAGACTTTTCTAAAAATGCTGTCAATTGGCATGCTAGCCTATATCTTTATTTCTTCAAAATAAATGAAATACATAATATTCTATTTTCTCCTCTTCAAAGGCTAATAGCCATATTATCCACATTGACTCACTCTTATAAATATGTAAAGGTTGAACATGGTTAGTCACTCCAAAAACTTGCATTTGCTTTCCACTAAAATCTGAATCTTTTAAAGTAAATTTCTCATGTCTCTTTAGCACTGTTTTACCTGTTTAATTTGATATATAAATCTACTAGGGTATTTAATATATTTATTTAGCACAGTTATAAATTCTACCTTGAGATTTTTAGGTGGCTTGAAACCGAAGAATGTAGTCAACTCATTGTGAGAAGCATTGAGTTCTATGAGATAAGGCATGTAACTAACACAGCTCAAATCTAAGAAGGGAAAAAGAACACAGAACAAGCTAAACCAATGAAATAAGTAAAATTAGGCAAAAGCAATTAACAACAGTATACATTACAACTAAAACATTTTAAAAAAATAATTGCATTGCAAGCAGTCAGACTTTTGCCAATGATGATCAGCCCCCCAAAGACATGAATAATTCAAATATATGTTTAAAAATGTAAATACTTCACACAAGCCAATATTCTTAGCCTTTTCTTCCACCCAGCCTTTGACCAGAAAAAACTAAAAACAGCAAATGGATTGTTTTAGATTTCATCATTTTCTCCCCTAAACCAGTTCAATAATGCACAAAGGTTCTAACAAGCAGTGGTTTACTACTTGTGAAGAACAGAAGGAGGAAGATGAATGAGAAGTGACATTTCTGGATAACTTACCACATAACCCAACTTGAAACAACTGATGACTATAGGAAGAACAGAAATGAATGTAACCTCTGTTTTTAAATAAATTTTGCTTATAAATACCTCAGAATTAATCACCAAATCCTAAATCTCATGAATTTTACATGGTCACTTTAATAAATTCTACAATTCTACTTTAGTTTCTATTTTGTGAAAATATTCGCCTAAACTTTACATTTGGTCATAAGCCAGCATTTTGTACTTTAATTCCAAAGGGAGAAAGACTATATTTTATTCACTAGAGTCACATATAACTTTTAAAATAAAGCATAACATACTCGGTCATGAGAACATTCTCATCTTCATATATAACACAAAATTTAAATGGATTCAAATCATTGGCAACATGATTTAGTGGGAAAAAAAAAACAGTGGGAGTCAAATGATATGTATTCTAGTCCTAGCACAACCAGGCATGGTTTTACGTTCCAATTTCCTCACATGGGCTCATGATCAATTAGTCTGTCAGGCTACAAGCTCTTATGATTATTTATCATAGAATTTAGAACCTAAGGAAGGGACCTACGAGATCATCAAATGCATGTTTTACAAAGCGATAGAGCTGGGCTTTGAAACCCAGGCACCTCCCCCTCTTTTTCCTCCTCCTCCTTATTATTATTATTGTTACTATTATCATTATTATCAAGGCTTTGGCAAAGAGAAGGCCTACTTCATTAGGTGAGATGGGGGGAAAGATGAGATAGTAGCAGAAGACAGGTGGGTGATAGGAGGTGAGGAAGAAAGAAGACGAAACTCTTGGCAAATGGCCCCAGTGTTTGCAGTAAAATATGATCTAAAAAAAAAAAAGGCGATCTGCTGACTAGGCTCAGCTCTACTATTTTATGGCTATGTAACCATGGGCAAATCACTTGATCTCTCTGAGTCTTAGTTCCATAAATCTGTAAAATTCAAGTGTCCAGATTTCAGCTCTAAATTCTGTGAATCTTAATGGCTCCCAGACCAAATCAGATAAACCAATTCTGATGTATAAAATTTGCTAAAGGAAAAAGTTTCTAGTGGTTCTAAGAACCTTGGCAAGTTACCAAACCTCTGTGTACTGTTTCTCCATCTATAAACTGAAAAGATTGGACTACATACTTTCTAAGACTCCTACTAGTTCTAAATCTATGATCCTATTACATCACTGAGTGCAAAAACTTATTTCTCATCTCTACGTGCATACCAAATTCCATTGATCCACTAAAAAAATTCAGAAGCTATGGATGTTTGAAAACATTTATCATTATTTTGTTTCCAAGTTATAAAATGAAGCACCAACTTCCTGACTCTCTAATGACAGAGCATATGTCATTAAAACCCCTTCAAATGCTTTTTAAAGAATGAGATGTGCCCATCTGAAGACTTATACTGGCTATTATTTGGTTCCAGAATGGTAGACTGAACCACAAATTATACCTAAATCATACCTTGCTAGTCCTTACTAATATAAATGAATGAATGAATGTAGCATTTATTAAGTGGTCACTATGGGCAAAGTACTATGCTTAGGCACTGGAGATCTAATGGAACAATGAGGCAGTTGCTGCTCTCAACATTCTAATGAGGGAGACAATACAAATAGAGATTTTCAACTGCACATCAGATAGGAAGGTCTTATGATCTTTAGAATGCAGATGGCTATATGCCAAATTTGGTTAAAATCTGTTAATTCTTTCACAAGGTACTGTGGAACAAAAGACACAAATGTGAGGTCATCTATATGTTTTCATTAAAATGTTTCCAAAAAAAGAAAAAAAGTAAATCTTAAGGAAAGATCCAAAAGAAGTCAGAGAGATTCTTCATCAATGAATAGAAAGACTTTGTTTTAATCACAGGAAAAGAACAGAAGTCAGGGAAAGAGCCTGAGAAAACAAGCCAAAAAGTAGAAAGAAGCAAGTTTTGTGCCATCAAAGTAAGAAATAGTGGAGGCAACTGGGTTGTTGTTCCTTATAAGGAAAACACGAGAGGCATATATTAGCCCCATAGTCAAGAAAACCAGCATTCAGGTCCTACCTCAGACAATTTGACCACGCACAGTCATTTAACTCTGTACCCCTAGGCAACATTCTAAAATTATACATTACAGCTGAGTTGCTGATTCGTATCAGTGAAATGAGTTATATTCCAAGAGTATCCCACCCCAATGAAATCAAAGCTCTAGACAAAAATGAATGGTATCTATTTTAGAACTACTGGGAAGTCATCTTTTGAAGTCCTATATCCAACCTCATAGAAGTCTTTGAAATTTATATCATCAGGATGCCATGTCTAAAGAACCCACAAAGTTAGAAAGGCTTCAGGTATGACCCAGGGGAATGATGTACATCTTCCATCCAAAGACCAGCTTTGGAAGCTCTTAGAAGCTCCTTGCCAGGTTGATGGTGTGATGATGATATTTCTAGTCATGACAACTCATGAAGAGAGATTATTAAAAAGTTGTCATAAGTGATAAGCATTGATGGATCATAGAAATGCAGAATTTGAGAGATGGAAGGTGGGACTTCAGAAGCCATCTAGCCCAATCCATACAAATATTAGGAAGAAAAAAACCAAAACAATGTTTTATCTCCTGGGGAAGACAATGAATATTAGAATGTATAGGATAGTAGAAGTAGCAACCAAGATCAAGAAGAAAGGCCTTAGGTGTGGGGGGAAAGAAAAGAAGGAGGAAGAGGAAGAAGAAGCAGTAGTAGCCCTTAAAGGTCACTTTAATAAAACAGAAAGAGTAGTACGATGTGCTACATGTACATAATATGCATACATATATACACATATACATGAAAGACAGAAAAGGAGGAAAAAGAAAAGTTCAAGATGGAGTTGAAAAAAATGATAATGTACAGGGAAGTGAACAATTTATACATACAGAAAAAAACTGGGTGTCTAGTGTTCAACTAATGAGATTATATATAGCCATCCAGGAAGAAGATGGAGATATGAAAGAACAAATTAAGATAGAGACCCATTAAGGAGAAAGGAAGCATAAAAGGAATGTATAATTTTTACTGAAGATTAGCAAAAAGTAGGAAAGGAAAACAGAATGCTTAAACCCCAGGGCATAATCAACCTCATAAAAGGAGATAAGGCTTCAAAAATTTCACCTGAATCTCTGATAATTGAGTAAATACAATTCTACAATACCACAAATATACCATGGCATTATCCTTTTTGTAGATTTGTGCCTCTGTCTTTTGGTTTTAGGGCAGAGAAACCATATGGGGACTGATTGATGCCATCACTAAAATGAACTTTTGTGCTATTAACTACATATTACATCAAACCATTTTAATTCTCTGTAGTTCAGTCTAGGCAGGAATTTACTAGAATAATTGTTACATACCATTAATTTTATTATGTGACAGTTCCAAGTTCTCTAGGTGAACATATCCACAAAGAATGGAAACATCTATTAAGTCAGAGTTCTGAGGGGAAAAAGTAAAAAAGACTTTAATATCATTTTAGTATGGTAATCTCCTTAGAATAATACAGGGGAAGAAGAGAGGGCAGGCACAAAGCAATCAGGCCTACCCTTCAGGTGGATGTTGAAAGACACCAAACTCTAACAAGAAATACAATGTATACTCAAGATCCTACCAGTAAGAAACCTTCAAACAAAGAAAAGCAACATTCAAATAAAAAATCCAAAATAAATGTGAAGAAAACTATTGCTAACTGAATTAGAATAAAAATGCTGAAGGTTGTGGGCAAAGAAGTCACTTGTTTCTAGTAAAGACAACTAAAGCCACTGTGTATTAGGCAGATTCTTAGCATAAAATATAAAATATAATCCAGAATAATAAAAATAAATAAGGAGCCAAAAATTAGGGTAATGAACATGAGAAAACACAAGTGCTACACCACCCTACCCCAATCTAGATTTCACTGACTCTGCACATGAGACTCCATCTCCTGTATGGGGACTTCAATCGCTGTTCCCCAAGCCTAGAATGCATTTATTCCTGACCCTACTCTTCCTTTAAGATGCAAATCAGGCGCCATCTTCTTTCTTCAAGAAAGGCTCTCCTGATCCTACTGCCCCCAATACTAGTGCCCTCCTAAACTTTTTGGTATTTAACTACTTTATTATATTTGTATATATTGTCTTTATGCTTATACTGTATGTAGCTTTAAATGTGCTCGTTAAATTCCCCATTAGAATGTAAGCTCAGTAGGGTTAAGGAGGGTTGCATTCTTACTTCTAATATCTCTAGTACCTAGGACACTGCCTGGAACATGATAGGTACATGGGATTGATTTTATGCCTAACCAAGAATCGAGTAATAACACCGCATGACATTTATATAGTGTTACTTTCATTTGAACCAATAATTCTATGACCTTGGCAAGGCAGAATTTTTCCCTTTAGTAGCAAATAGAAAGAGCCCTGACCTAGGCTAGAGACCTGTTTTTTAACTCTATCCATGCCACAAACTCACTGTGTGATGTTGGGTAAGTCATTTAATCTCACTGGGACTTAGCTTCCTCATCTATAAAAGAGAACACTGAATCTCTAGGCTGTTTCCCAATTCTAATACCCTATGACCAATACCTTTTCTACTTCCAACTGGTATATGGGGAGACTATTCAGAAAAGACATGGGAATCTGGGGTCCTTGATATGATGGCAGATGTGACCAGAGAAATAAAACTAGCTAGGAGTTATTATTAACAAGAATATTCAAATAGAAGAAGAATGCTGAGAAAACATCTCTCCCCCATCCTCCCAACTATTTTGCAGAGGTGGACTGGGTTGTGTGGGAAAGTTCAGGGACATGGTCTTTTCCTTTTAGGGGTCCAGGTCCCATTACCCCATCAGTGGGAGGTCCATAAGTGTAGTACATTGTACATAGTGTAAGCTCTCTGAGGGCAGGTACTGTCTTTTCTCTCCTTTTTTTGTATCCCCAGCAATTAGCACAATGCCTATGAAATAACAGGCAAATGTTGATTGATTAATTAATATTATCAGACTTTTGTGATGTGTTAGTTTTGACAATTTTTTCTCTTTTTTCCCTTGAAAAATATTATTTTTATATGGGATAGCCCTCCATGGAGGAGGAAATTTTGTTGACGTAAAAAAAAAAAGACGACAATAAAAGTTTATTTTTTTAAAAAAGAATGTTTATTAAAAGGGGGATAGAACAATTGAAAATGGAATCCATTAAAGAAGCCAAATACAGAAATGAGATGTTAAGACAAAAATTAATACAAAATAAGTTACATAGTGCCCAACATGAAGGAAATTTAGTGGCAAAATAAGTTTTATCTAGCTAAAATATGACAGAAAGGATTGTTGTGGTTTTCTACAGACTAATTTAAGATAGAAGTAGAATATTGATTGAAAGGGGTTTGAATGAGAATATAATAGCTTCTAAAATTCTTTATCATCCCCATACCTATATCTAGTGCTATGTGCACACAGCAGGATCAATACATGTTGATTGATTCATTTTTTAAATGTTTTTCAGTAATAATTATAATACATGCAAGCCTTGGTATAATGCTGTCATCACAGGACATGCCATGAGATTGACTTGTGGGTGAATCTGCCTTTTAATGCTGCATTAAATCTTCCAAAATGAGGTTTAAGATGGAATAACTTTATAATGAATTCCACTGTGAAACAGAATCATAGCTCTATGGTAATGTTCCAGCATACTTTGTACATTCATTGTTCAGAAAGCAAAGTACCCTGGGATTTATAACTATAAGGAACTTTAGAGGTCATACCTCAATTCCTTTATTTTACAGATTAGTAAATTTAGACCCAGACCACAGAGAAGTCTTGCGATAGGCAGAGAGGCAGAACTGGGATTTTTTTTTTTTTTTTAAGATTGGGTCATTCTACCTTGCCTGTCCAGGAAATGTAGTCACCAATACCAATATGGATTGGTGTAAAGCATCAACTTGTTCCTTTTTTTCCAACTTGCCCCAGTCAGCCTCTTCTTACATCATCTGGTTTATCTTATTTGAGCCAGACTTAGTGTAGACACCCAATTAACGTTAGCCTTACTGCAGCTTGAAACTCCTGAACTCAAGCAAACTAACAGCCTCAGCCTTTCCAGCAAATAGGGACTATAGGTGTGTTTCACCACACCCGGCCAGAGCCGGGTTTTGAACTCAAATTGCCCAATGCTTCTTCCACTAAGCCATACTGGTTCTATTTTAAAAGTGTTTTTTTTAAACATTTTATAATACTCTGAAACAAAAAGTTAAAATATTTTTCCAGGATATTAATTTGATTTGAAACAAAACTAAAACTGGAAGTACCCTGATTAGTCTTCATTTATCATTTTATATGATTAAATCAAATTATGTTACTAATTTTAAATATGAATGATATTCAGAAGCTAAAAATTACTGAATCACAAAAAAAAATTCTTTACAAACCTGTGTTTTTGCAACGTTTTCTTTGGAAAGGTGGATCACCTTAACACACAGAAATACCTAACTTAATACAAAATACTTATTTTAATTTGGATTCAGGGAGAAATTTTGGACATGGAATCATAGTATTTTTGAGTTCTAATTATGTCATACTATTCTTGGCCTATTACTGTTGGTGAAAGCGATCCACATATTGCTACACTATCACCAGGCACCAATATGGAAAGCAAGTGATAAAATATCAGATTGTTTGATATTGCCTAACCTAATTGAATTATATCAGCTGAAGTTTCTTTCAGTTGAGAAGAGGGCTGGGCTTGCATTAATACTTATCATGAAAAGACATAAATGTGAGGAGCAATGACAGTAAAGGAACTTGGGAGCTTGATAATCAAAACATGGCAGAGATTCCCCAAAGAACGGCATCTATATGGGTAGCTGTTAAACACCAATTTCCACCCAAATGAAATGGTTTGGGGTGGGTTCTAGTCATCACCAAATCCATGAATATCAGAGAGCATTTAAGAAACCAATAGGTTTAGTGCATTGGGTGTACACAGACTGACAATCACTGGCATTCTGTTATACTCACTGGTAATGACAGGTTGAGGTAGACTTGCTCAGTACCAGGGCCTGAGCGGCCCAATTTACAGAGTGCTTCAGCCACTGCTTCTTCTCTGAGTACTCCATCAAATTCATTCTGAAAAGAAAACAAGCAATAAGGAAGCCAGAAAGATAAAGATGTAATTATAAAAAGAAACAGCACTCTCCTAGATAGGCCTAGCACCTATGTTATATGTGCAGTACTAAGTACCAAAACCTTACTGCCCACCAGAAAATGTTGTCATTTCACACTTATTTGAAGGCACGTAAATACAGTGTGCAGCTCATATAGACTAATGAAATTACTGTCTTGATTGTCATAGAATGTGCAGATAGTGATTGGCTTCAAACAAGAATGCATAGCTACATCGAAGAAATATATCTCTGGTGTTTTTGCTGAAGAAAACAGGTTCTGATGTACACATTTCACTAACTTCTTCCTCTGGAATAAAATATTTTTGCCCATTTCCAAAAATTATCACTAGATGGGTACATGTTTCAATTAGCAGATAGTACAGTGGTCCCAAAGTGTCATGGACCAGCATTTGCCAGCTACTACCCAACCCCTGGTCCTGGAGAGGGCAAACTAATACAGTATCTAGTAAGATTTCAGAACCTTCACAATAGAAGTATGTCCCGTACAATTCACCAGACCAAAACAACTACCCATTTCTGGGTTATTGACTTCAAACCTAGAAAAACCTTGATCTTTCCCACTTAACCTGGTAATCTCCTATTGACCAAGTTATCTGCTCCAGTACTAGAGTTGTATTTAGGCTTATGCTAGCAAGATTTATCTTTTCCACAAAGCCTCCCAGCAATATTAAATTAGGACCAAAAATGTTCATACTTATATTCTTCTTCTTTTTTTTTTTGCAAGTCAACAAGCATTTATTGAATGATTACTATGTTCCAAAGGCTGTCCTAAGTGCTGAGAACACAAATATAAGAAGAAAGACAGTTGCTGCCCTCAGGTACCTTGTATTCTAATGTGTGAAGCTTTTTATTATTTTTTAATTTAATTTAATTTTTTAAATTAATTTATTAGTTTAGTTTCAGTTAACAAGATTCAATTCCATAGTTCCTTGATTTTCAAATTTCCTTTACTTCCCTCCCCCCTACCCCCACGACAGCATATAGTCCAGTATAGGATCTGCAAATGCATTCATATTAGACATTATTCCAATTACAAAGGCGTATTGTACTAGGTGGGATGAAAGATGGTAAGGAAGAAATAAAACCAAACAATGAAAAGAAAAAGATCATTTAGTTTGTTTCCATCAGGATTCAGGCTCAGTTCTTTCTAGTTATATCTCTGGATGGTGCATTTCTCACTTTCTTGAGTCTTTCTGGATTGACTTATATCACTGCATTGCTGAAAAGAGTCCAGTCTGTCATAGTTGGTCATCACAGATATGGTATGTCTGTGATTGTATACAAATTTCTTCTGATTCTACTCTTCTCGCTCAGCATCAGTTTGTATAAGTCTCTCCAGGTAATTATGAAATCCGTCACCTCTTCATTTCTTATAGCACAATAATATTCCATTACATTCATATACCACAACTTGTTTAGCCATTCCCTAATTGATGGGCACCCCTTCAGTTTCCAATTCTTTGCAACCACAAAAAGGGCTGCTAAAAATATTTTTGTACATATGGGTCTTCCTCCCACTTCTATGATCCCTTTGGGATATAACCCTAGAAGTGGTATGGCTGGGTCAAAGGGTATGAAATTATTTATAATCCTTTGGGCATAATTCCAGATTGCTCTCCAGAATGGTTGGATAAGTTCACAACTCCACCAGCAATGTATTAGTGTTCCAAATTGTCCACATCCTCTCCAGCATTTGTCACTTTCTTGTTTTGTCATCTTAGCCAATCTGACTGGAGGGATGTGGTATCTCAGAGTTGTTTTGATTTGCATTTCTCTAATTAATAGTGACTTAGAGCATTTCTTCATATGCTTATAGATATCTTTAATTTCTTTCTCTGAAAACTGCCTGTTCATATCCTTTGACCAATTATCAATTGGGGAATGACTTGTATTCATATAGATTTGGCTCAATTCTCTATAAATTTTAGAAATGAGTCCTTTATCAGAGACACAAATTGTAAAAATTCTTTCCCAATTTTCCACCGCCCTCTTGATCTTGGTTACATTGGCTTTGTTTGTACAGAAGCTTTTCAATTTAATGTAATCAAAATTATCCATTTTGCATTTTATAATGCTCTCTAATTCTTGTTTCGTCCTAAAGTCTTCCCCTCTCCACAGATCTGTCAGGTAAATTATTCCTTGCTTTCCCAAATTGCTTACGGCATCATCCTTTACACCTAGATCATGCACCCATTTGGACTTGATTTTGGTATATGGTGTTAGATAATGGTCTATGCCCAGTTTCTGCCATACTGTATTCCAGTTTTCCCAGCAGTTTTTGTCAAATAGTGCATTCTTATCCCAAAAACTGGGGTCTTTGGGTTTATCGAACAATAGATTGCTATATTCATTAACTGCTGGGTCTCCTGCACCTAATCTATTCCATTGATCCACTACTCTACACCTCTGCCAGTACCAAGCAGTTTTGATGACTGCTGCTGTATAATACAGATTAAGATCTGCCATAGCTAGTCCACCTTCCCTAGCGTTTCTTTTCATTAATTCCCTTGATATTCTAGACCGTTTGTTTTTCCAAATAAATTTTGTTATTATTTTGTCTAACTCTAGAAAGTAGTTTTTTGGTAAATTGATTGGTATGGCACTAAATATATAGTTTAGTTTGGGTAAAATTGTCATTTTTATTATATTAGCTCGACCCAGCCATGAGCAATTGATATTTTTCCAACTATTTAGATCTGCTTTTATTTGTGTGAGAAGTGTTTTGTAGTTGTGATCATATAGATTCTGGGTTTGTTTTGGCAAGTAGATTCCCAAATATTTTATAATGTCTACAGTGACTTTAAATGGGATTTCTCTTTCTATCTCTTGCTGTTGAGTTTCATTAGAGATGTACAGGAATGCTGAGGGTTTATGTGGGTTTATTTTATATCCTGCAACTTTGCCAAATTTATTTATTGTCTCTAGTAATTTTTTACTTGATTCTCTAGGATTCTCTAAGTATATCATCATATCATCTGCGAAGAGTGATGACTTAGTCACTTCTTTACCTAATTTGATTCCTTTGATTTCTTTTTCTTCTCTAATTGCTACTGCTAGTGTTTCTAGTACCAGATTGAATAAGAGGGGTGATAGTGGACACCCTTGTTTCACTCCTGATCTTATTGGAAAGGCTTCTAGTTTGGCCCCATTGCATATAATACTTGTTGATGGTTTTAAATAGATGCTATCAACTATTTTAAGGAAGGCTCCATTTATTCCTATACTTTCTAGTGTTTTTAATAGGAATGGGTGTTGTACTTTGTCAAAAGCCTTTTCTGCATCTATTGAGATGATCATGTGGTTTCTGCTAGTTTTATTGCTGATGTGCTCAATTATACTGATGGTTTTCCTAATATTAAACCATCCTTGCATTCCTGGAATGAATCCTACCTGATCAGAGTGTATTATTTTTGTGATAAGTTGTTGGAGTCTTTTGGCTAATATTTTATTTAGAATTTTTGTGTCTAAATTCATGAGGGAAATTGGTCTATAATTTTCTTTCTCTGTTTTATCTCTTCCTGATTTAGGAATCAGTACCATATTTGTGTCATAGAAAGAGTTTGATAGGACTCCTTCTTCACTAATTTTCCCAAATAGTTTGTAGAGTATTAGAATCAATTGTTCTTGAAATGTTTGATAGAATTCACTAGTAAACCCATCTGGCCCTGGAGATTTTTTCCTAGGGAGTTCATTGATGGCTTGTTTGATTTCTTTTTCTGAGATGGGGTTATTTAGGTAATTCACTTCCTCTTCAGTTAATCTGGGTAATTTGTGATTTTGTAAATATTCATCCATTTCACTAAGATTGTCATATTTATGTGCACACAATTGGGAAAAATAATTCCTCATTATTTTTTTGATTTCCTCTTCATTGGAGGTAGATTCACCCTTTTTATTTTTGATACTCATAATTTGGTTTTCTTCTTTCTTTTTTTTTATCATATTGACTAAGGGTCTATCAATTTTGTTGATTTTTTCATAAAACCAGCTCTTAGTTTTATCTATTAATTCAATGGTTTTCTTAATTTCAATTTTATTAATCTCACCTTTGGTTTTCAATATTTCTAATTTAGTACTTAATTGGGGATTTTCAATTTGTTCTTTTTCTAGCTTTTTCAATTGCATGTCCAATTTATTGACCTCCCTTCTCTCTGCTTTAATTAAGTATGCACTCAGGGATATAAAACTTCCCCTGAGAACTGCCTTTAGTGCATCCCACAAATTTTGGTATGTTGTTTCATTATTATTATTCTCTTGAATGAAATTATTGATTGTTTCTATAATTTCTTGTTTGACCCACCAATTTTTTAGGATTAAATTGTTTAATTTCCAATTAGTTTTTAGTCTATCTTTCCATGGCCCTTTATTGCATATAATTTTTATTGCATCATGATCTGAGAATGATGCGCTTAATATTTCTGCCTTTCTACACTGGATTGTGAGGTTTTTATGCCCTAGTACATGGTCTATTTTTGAGTATGTACCATGCACTGCTGAGAAGAAAGTAAATTCCTTTTTATCCCCATTCAGTTTTCTCCAGAGATCCATCATATCTAGTCTCTCTAAGATTCTATTCACCTCCCTAACTTCTTTCTTGTTTATTTTGAGGTTAGATTTATTGAGTTCAGAGAGGGGAAGATTAA
The DNA here is from genome assembly GCA_011680675.1 of Gymnobelideus leadbeateri. NCBI lineage: Eukaryota > Metazoa > Chordata > Mammalia > Diprotodontia > Petauridae > Gymnobelideus > Gymnobelideus leadbeateri. Next base: position 162,156 of record WOXC01009002.1, read on the forward strand.
GGTCCCCCACTAGTATAGTTTTGCTATCTATTTCTTCCTCTAATTCCTTTAACATCTCCTCTAGGAATTTAGATGCTATACCACTTGGTGCATATATATTAAGTAGTGATATTGCTTCATTCTCGATGGTGCCTTTTAGTAGGATATAGTTTCCTTCCTTATCTCTTTTAATTAGATCTATTTTTGATTTTGCTTTATCTGAGATAAGGATTGATACCCCTGCTTTTTTTACTTTAGCTGAGGCATAATAAATTTTACTCCAACCTTTTACCTTTACCCTGTGGGTATCTCTTTGTTTCAAATGTGTTTCTTGTAGACAGCATATTGTGGGATTATGGTTTTTAATCCATTCTGCTATCCGCCTCTGTTTTATGGGAGAGTTCATCCCATTCACATTCAAAGTAATAATGACTGTCTGTCTGTTCCCCTCCATCCTATTCCCTCCCCTGTTTATGTTTTTGTTTCTTCCTTCTCCCTTCCCCTCCCTGAAGTTTTCCCTTTTGACCGCCCCCTCCCTCAGTGTTCCTACCCAGTGATCCCCCTTCTTAACCTACCCTCTCCCCTTATTACTGTTTCCCTCCCTTCTAATCCCCCCCTTTAGTCTCCTCTTTTTCACCCCCCCTTACCCTTCTGCTTTCTATAGGACGCAATAAGTTTTTATACTTATCAGAGTGAATTACTCCCCGTTTGATTCCAAACCAATGAGAGTAAATTTCAAACATTGCTCCTCTCCCTCCCTCCTTTTTCTCTATTTAATGAATTTATGTGTCTATTCACATTAAAATCTTAAACTTCACTGATTTAAGTTGATCCCTCTTTGAACCAGAACCAGTGAGAATAGTGTTTAAATGATGTTCTTCTCCCTCTTTCTTTCCCCTCTTCTATAGTGTGTTTTAATGTCCCTTCAGATAGCATATTTTACCTTTTCCTCTCTCATCCTTTCCTTTTTCCCATTACAGTCTCTTTGATCCCCTTAATAGTTTTTTTTTTTTTAGACATCAGGTTAGTGCATTCATACCCACACCCTCTATCTAAGTATAACCCTTTTGAAGGTACTTATATTCTTCTTACAATTTATATGTTTTGGAGTCAATTGGTGTAGAGAAATTTCCGGGAAAGTTGCTGGCAGAAGTTCCCCTTTCCTATACAAACATCTGCCAGGTTACAGGGCAAATAAACAGGAGGACGTGTAACCTTGTTTGTTTATGCCTCCCAATGTGGTCTTATGATATTGCCCTAATAAATAAATAATCTTAAGCAAGGGTAAGTAGTTAACAAGATCAAAGGAGGGTCCTTGTACATTGTGTGCATTCTTTTGGGTTGCACAGACCTTCTGCTGGGGGGCATATAAACTCTGTAAGCTCCTTGTATCTTTGGCTCTGTATGACATGGTTCTGTAATAAACAGACTATTGGATACACCGCCAGTTCGTTATTCTCACTGCTTGCTAACCCCCAAGTGCGCTGGCCAGGGCAGATTAGTAGGCGAGGAAGCAAAGATTGGGGAAGAGAGATAGTAGAAATGAATTAACCTAACACAGTAGCAAATTCAGTTCAATTTAGCAAAACTTCTACTGAATGGAGAGTGCCTGTGGTAGGTACTGATGGTTAAGAGCCATGATTAGTAGAAAGGAAAATGCTTAACTTTAAAACCCCTAGTCTTCTAATACTTTCTAGACCCCTGAGGAATGGAACTATTACATAATTTGTCACTCTCAATAATGAGGTTAAAATTTGGGGGAAACTGACCCCAAAGCGCTTCCCTTTAAAATGTTTTATTCAGAAATGTAAATGTATTGCTAATTTGGCTTTGAAATGAAGTCAAAATAAAATTTAAAATTAGAGAATATTTATAACTTAATCAGTTCTATATCAGAATCAGAACAGTAAAGAAATCTCTACACACAAATCAAATCATCCAAAAATGAATATCAAGTGAAAGTCAAAACTCTTTCTGTTTGTTAATAGCATGCAGAAGACAGATTAACAATGGTTCTAATGAACCCCATAGAGGAAAAGCAGATGTTAATTAGAAGAATAATAAAGTAAACTGGTGATTCATTTGTGAATTCCTTTGGGGTGGACCCTGATGGAAACCACACAAACATCTTAAACCTGCAAAACAATGTGGCAGTTTTGCAGATATTACATTTAAGAACAGCAGTGGGAATCACAAGGAAAAAGAGAAAACTGGAAAAAAGTTACTAATAGACAGCACTGACTTCGAATACACAGTGGCCAATAGAAAGGGAGGACAGAAAAAAATTGGGGGGGGGGGTTATACTTGAATGGACACAAAAGGGAACTGTGCAAATGAGCTGAAATGCAGTATAAGAGGGGACTAAAGTTTAGGTTATGGGAGTAAAACAGGGTGATGGCAAAAGGGGATAATGAAAGCAGGAATGTTACTAGTGAGGATGGAGAAAGAAATAGAAAAACAAAATAATGAAAAAAGTAAGGCAGCAGAAGGCAACAGAAAGTTTCATGAGAATAGGGACCGGTTAAGGGAATAAGATTTCTTGGGGGTTTGTGATAGAGAAGAAACAATGCAACTGTTAGAGATAAAGGGGTACAAAGAGGGAAGATAAGGGAATAAAGTAATGGGGGGGGGGTCACAGGGATTCTTCAAGAGTAGGCAGGAGAACCACTAGTGGGGAATGATGTAGGGAAACACCTGTTCAGATATGACCTATGAGATTCTGTGAAAGTTTTATAATAGAGAGCTAAGGACAAGAGGACAATTCTAAAGGGATTGATAGTTAGGAAAAGATATAGACAAGTGGGAATGGGTGATGGTTAAAAGGGAGAGGATTTGAAGGAATGTTATAAGTAGGACCCATCTTGTAGTAGCCTTACAGTAAATAGCAATGTGATTCCCTTAATGATCCCTTGGACCCATGGAACTAGCAGCAAGATACATGAAAATTCCTTTGCTGAAGGTTAAAATGAAGAGTTAAGCCTTATCACTCATTTACACTCTAGTGTAAATGGCCTTGTTTCCCACTTTCCCAGAAAGCAGGGAATTTTTTTTTTTTTAACAAATAACAGAGAAAGAGAAAGCACTCCCCAAACCACTAAGAGCTCAGGTGGCATTCAAAGAGGAAGAAGGTAAAGGTGGAGAAATGGGGATGTCAAAGACAAACAATGAATATTTTAATTTTGTTTCTGCCTGGCTTAAGTGAAAGAAATAAGGCAGGAGGGAAGAGTGGTGATGAACAAGGAAGACTGAGAAGCATAGAGTGCCTTGGTGTTGACTGAGAAGGTGCACAGAAACGCCCATCTAAGCCAGAAGAGGAGGCCTAAGGCCCAGGATCCCTAGGAAGCTGCACTGTGGGAAGGGGAACTAGGGGTAGTGGTGGAGCAGAGAGGCACATCTGGCCAAGGCCCAGGGTGGGGTGGGAAGAGAACACCCGAGGGGCATATCTGGCCAAGGAGGGAACACCTATGGAGTGGTGGGGAGGGTGGGGGGAGTATCTGACTCTAGAGAGGCAGGGGGGAGCAGAATGACATATTTGACCTTGGAGCGGGGGACACACGAGAAGGAGCAGGGACATATCTGGTCTTGGAGGGACCGTGCTGGTGGTAAGGACAGCAGGAGGGAAGCGCATCTGGCCCCAGAGGAGTTATGTTGGGAGGAATGGGTTCGTCTGGCCGTAGAGGGCATGTGGGAAAGGGGCACCAGAGGAGTGCATTTGTCCATGAAGGGGGTATTTGGCGGTAGAGGTGACAATGGGGAGACATGCATGTGACCACTGAGAGAACACGTTGGGGAGGGAGAGCCAAAGAGGAGCAGATGGCCAGAGTGAAAGGGGAACTGGAGGGAAGCATCTTCCCACAGGCAGGACGAGAGAAGCTGGGATGGAGGGACGCACCTGTCCACTTGGGTGGGGGGAAGTGGGGGAGGAAGCAGAGAGGCACATTTAGCCATGGAGAGGACACGTAGGGGTGAAGGAACCAGAGGGGAGCACCTGTACCAGGAGACGGCACGTGGGAACCTGAGGGGCGCATCTGTACCTGGGGAGGGCACATGGGAACCTGAGGGGCGCACCTGTACCCGGGGAGGGGAGGCACATCTGTCTGGGCTCCTGTTTCGGGGCCGGCCCGGGCAGGTGCGGAGGAAGGACGCTCACCTCCACCACAGGCATCTCCTTCTCAGACTCGGACGATTCCTCCTCAGCCTCCACGTTGTCCTCCTCTTCGTCTTCCTCTTCCTCGTCGAAGTCTAAACGCAGCGCAGGATCATCATGGAAGAGCTGCTGGAGGAAGAAAGAGACGCTGGAGAAGCCGCTTGGCAGCTTTTGCCCCAAAGGGAAATTGTTAGCCACCGAAGACCGATTATATCTCAGCTCGAGGGACGACATGACTCCGGCTGGCGAGAAAGGCTCCCTAAGGGAGCCCCAGAGGTGGAAAAACGTGTCACCGGGATACAGTCCCGGAGGCGGCCATCTTGTTTAGTATCGGTTGCCTTGGAGACCGCGGAGGAGGGGGGAAGTCGCAAGGGATTGTGGGGGTTGTAGTTTCAGTCCCCTCGATCCACCTCTTCTTCTGTCCTCCCTTTCTCTCTCTCCTCTCCTTTCCCTGTATTTCCATCACTTATTTTGCTTCTTTCTCTGTCTCATTATATCTTTGTCTCTGTCTTGTATGTGTGCTTGTGTTTTTGTTTCTTTGTTTCTTCATCTTTTTCTTAGTTTCTATCAGGGTCTTCCAATTTCTGTGTCGCCTGCCTGTCTGTCTTTCTCTCACTCTCTCCACTTTCTTAACTCCCTTGGTTTATCTCTCTCTTTCAAAAAAAAAAAAAAGCCAGCATAGTGTAGTAAAAAGAATACTGGTTTTAGAGTCCAAAGTTCTGGATTTAAGTCTTAAATCTGGCTCCCATAGTGGGCAAATCCCTTAACCTGTCTGAAACTCAGTTTCCTGATCTTTAAAGTGGAAGTAATGATACTGGCACTACCAACCTCACAGAGTCGTTTTTAGGAAAGCACTTTGTATACCTCAAAGTGACATAAAATTTAAGTTATGATCATTTCTTTCCATCATTCTGTGTCTTTTCTGTTTTTTTCTTTTTTTCTCTGTCTTTCCCTTCCCCTGTTTTTCTTCTCCCACGAATTTTCCTCCCTACATTTCTTACCCTTTTATTATCTTTCCCTATCTTCACCTTTTTTGCCTATCTTAGAGATACTCTTCCCAACCTTCCCCCCCCCCCCCCCATCCCATTAAAGCCCCAGGCTAGCATGGTGTGGTGGAAAAGAGTCCTGGATTTAGACATAAAGCTTGGTTTAAAAACCTGGTCCCATTATTTTCTACCTGTGTCACCTTGGGTAAATCAATTCAACCTCAATTTCCTCATCCTATAAAATGAGGAAATTTAGTTAGATTAAATTATGTCTAAGATCCTTCCTGGCTCTAAATTCTATGACCATTCTGTCCTCTGCTGTCAGATATTAAAGGTAAAGTTGCAATTCTTATAGTCAAGTTGAGGATAATTAAAAATAGTATGATGTCACCCTCAACTTCTCACTCACCCCACATATATAACCTTAAAAATGTTTTTTTTTCTCAATTACACATAAAAATCAATTATAACATTTGTTCTTTAAGATTTTTGAGTTCCAAATCTTTCTCTTCCTTCCTCTCTCCTTGTTAAAGCAAGCAATTTGCTATATATCAGACACCCACATATACAATCTATTATCAGGTCTTCTCAATTCTATCTCAAAACCTCTCCCCTGTAAGTTTCTTCTCCATTCACACAGATATCAACCCTGGAACATGTACATATCACCTTGATGGAATCTTAATAAAGCTGCCCCAACCCCAATATTCTAATTTCCTTATGGGCCTGACTGCACAGCAGGCATGCACTGATTTGACCACATGATCTGGCTACATCACTGGCCCCCAGACTCAATATAGCCACTGTCTCTAGATATCCACTGCCCCTAGCTAGCCATTTCCCCCAGACTTAATCCTCTAGCTAGCCACTGCCCCCAGATCCAATTCATATATTTGAACAGGTGTGTCCTTGTACTCAACTACAATCACATCATCCATTTAGCCCAAGACAAGACCACAGTACCTAACTACCCATCTTTACTGGATAGGACCACAATAACTAGCCAATCAGAAAGCAACATGACCAGGATGTTTGACCACTAAACCACAGAAGGGATCCCTCCCTATTACCTAATCATTAACAAACCCCTCTTGCTTTTTTAATATTCATAATTTCTGTTGTGTAATTAGCATCATTACACTATAAATATGCCTGTCTTGTCTTAATAAGTTGATAGTTCCTCCCAGAACCTACACCAAGGCTGTTAATTCTCAATAAATGCCTATACTTGGATTATGGGTGGTCTGACTGAATTCTTTGAGACAGCCCCCACAACATACCATGAAACTGCAATAGTTTTTGGCATCCCTGGATGGGCAGAGTCTCTGACTTAGCTTGCTCAGAATTTGCAAGCTTATGTATAATATAGAAACTATTTCTAGTGATTTGTCTTTATAGCAGGATAAATTTAAACTTGAAAAGGACAGAAAAACAAGTGGACGATGTTAAACAAAACTTTTTATGTATGTAAGTCATGGTAAATGTTTATTGCTTATTGCAATTCCATAAGAGAAAAAACAATTGTATCTAGCTCTAAGTGTAAGAAGACTGGATTGGTACCACTAGGAAGGGTAAATGCTAGAGGGTTTTATTTTCGATCTTGGAAATAATAATACAGAACTATTCAGATTTACTGATGTAAGATGCAATATTGGAGTGGCTAGGTGGTGCTGTGAGTAGAGCACCGGCCCTGGAATCTGAAGGACCTGAGTTCAAATCCAACCTCAGACACTTTACACACTTACTAGCCATGTGACCTTGGGCAAGTTACTTAACCCCAATTTGGCCTGCCTCCCCCCTCCAAGAAGAAAAAAAAATGCAACATGGTCAGATGCGTGCTTTAGGAAAATCACTTTGGCAGCTGGATAAAGGATGGATTGGAATGAGGAAAGACTTGAGGCTGCTAGACCAGTTAAAAGGCTGTTGAAATAGTCCAGGCATGAGATTGTTGCAGTTTCATGGTGTGTTGTGCGGGTCATCTCAAAGAATAATCCAATATGCTTCCCCATTATTATTTCTAAGATCAAAAATAAAATCTTCTAGTATTTACCCTTTCTAGTGGTACCAATCCAGTTTTCTTACACTTTACTCTCATCTCTGTACTCTATTATCTAGCCATTCTGACCTTGTTCTTCTTACAAAATGCTTAATGTGCCTTACATTGTGATTTTGCGTTGGATGTCTTCCATGGTTAAATCACCTTGTGGCCTCCTTGCCTTTCTTTAAGAGCCAGATAATAAACTTTTCCAAGGTACAGTTAGTGTCTTCTCTCTGAAGTTATTTTTCATTCTCCATTCTCTCTCTCTCTCTCTCTCTCTCTCTCTCTCTCTCTCTCTCTCTCTCTCTCTTTCTCTCTCTCTCCACACATATATACACACACATTTATATATATATATATATATATATATATATATTTGTATATATATAGCCAATAAGTATATAGTCATAAATGTCCTTATCCTTCATCTCCCCTGTGAGAATATGGAAGGAGCAGTATTTTTTTTCTTTCTTTGTCTAATGGGGGTCTGGCTGATGGCCCCTGTCCTTCTGAGCCTTGTGGAGAATGCATCAGCATGCAATTACCCATCTGGAAGAGCTAGGAAACCTATTTTGGAGAAAACTGTGATTATGTTTAATAGAAGTGTCTTACAGAGACTATGAATCACATGTAGACATTCTGTAACTGATTCCAGTCTGCTAACCATGTGGTGGCTGCAGTTTGTGGAACTGGAACTGGGGTAGTTTCAAAAGGTTCTAGTCTGCCTTGACCTTTTCTTCCTCATTCTTGACTGGACCTCTGCTCTTGGTTTGACTCTGTCACTGACCACATCAGCAAAATTGGCAAAAGGCAATGTTGTACGAGGACAGGCACAGAGCCCTTTCCCCTAGAAGTTGGCATGTGGACTCCTAAATACAGGCCTCCATTCTTTGTCATGTTGTTTGTTCTTTTGTTTTAGGTAAAGGACTTTAATCTGGAGGGCATGGCCTTGTGAGTTTAAAATCTTTAAAGGTCAGGAAAACAAGTGATTTGGGTGCCAACCAGCCCAGAATCAGTGCCTTGAGGAATGAAGAGTGACTGAGATGCTGGCATCTGAGACCTCCTGGCCAGCCGCCTCCTCACCTCAGAAAGTGTCTCCACACCTGCAGCTGTCTCATGTAATTGAGGAGCTCCTACTTGGAAAGATGGGGTCATTTCTATGCAAAATAGTCTGTTGGGGAAAAGCTCATCTTTTCTGGTATTTGACACATTCAGGAATTATAAGTCAGAAGAAAACATTTTTCATCTCAATAGCAAATTTTGATGGGGAGACATTATTGGGTTTCAGGGGAATCCTGGGAAGATCAAGAATGGAAAACACATTGTTCCACATGAAATTACACTACTGTCTCCATGTCTTCACGTGTTGGTTCACCTTCACTTCATTCTCAAAGAAAAGGAAACACAGTATTGTCAGATACCTAGACTTTATCCAGAATGACTTTGTGAGGCAGAAGTTTAGCACCTGCTCTAAGATAATTATATATATAAGGAAGTTCTTAGATAAATTGGGATTTCTGGAGATGGAAAATTCCTATGATGAAATTCATCCCAGGTTGAGCTGTTCCATGCCATCTATACTCACTTCTCTCCCAATTCCTCTCCAGAATTTTCTAAATCTTCGTTAATAGGCTTGGTTTGCAACTCCACTTTCCAGGTAAAAACCAGTCCTGCTTTCAAGGAGCTCACAGCCTAATAAGGGAGGCAATATACAAAATATACAAAAACTATGTATGGGGTAAATTGGAGAGAATATCAGAGGGAAAGCAGTAAGATTAAGAAGGACTGGTAAAGACTTCTTGCAGAAAGCAAGACTTTGGTGGAGGCTCAAAACAGGGCATCTAGGATGTATGGTTGTGAGGAGGGAAAGAGTTCCAGGCACTGAGGACAGCCAGTGAAAATAGTCAGTGAAGAGACTGAGTGTCTTGTCTAAGAAACAACCAGGAACCCAGAATCACTGGATAAGGTATAAGAATAGAAAAGTAGGAAGGGTTTCAAAAGCTAAACAAAGGGTTTTATATCTGATTCTGGAGCTAATAGGGAGCCCTTGGAGTTTGCTAAATGGGGGAGGGGTGATATTGTTAGACCTGAGCTTTAGGTCTCACAATTTGATGGTTGAGTTGAATGGAGGATGGATTGAAGGGGAAAGACCTGAAGTAGGGAGACCAATCAGCAGGCTATTGCAGTAGTTCAGGCTTGAGGTGATAAGGGCATGCACCAGGATGGTGGCAGAGTCAGAGGAGAGAAGGGGGGTGATCTGAGAGATTTTATTAAGGTAGAAACAACAGAACTAGATAGCTGATTGGATATGCGAGAGGCAGTAAGGGTGAGGAGGTGAGGATGGCCCCAGGTTGTGAGCCTGGCTGACTGGGATGGATGTCAGTACCTTTGACAGTAAAAGGCAAGTTAGGAAGAGGGAAGAGTTTGTGGGAAAAGATGTTGAGTTTAGCCTGGGATATGTTGGGTTTAAGATTTCTATGGGTCATCCAGTTCAAGATATATAGAAGGCAGATGGAGATGTGAGACTAGCAGTCAGCTGAGAGGTTAGGGCTAGATAATTAGATCTGAGTGTCATCTGCATAGAGATGATAATTGAATCCATGGGATCACCAAGTGAAACACTACACAGAAAGAAGAGAAGAGGGTCCATAAAAGAACCTTGGAGAACAACAGATTTAGCTGGCACAACCTGGATGAAGATCCAGCAAAGAAGATTGAGAAGTGGTCAGAGGTGGGAAGGTAACCAGGAGAAATTAGTGTCACAAAAACCTGGAGAGAAGAGAGTATCAAGGAGAAGAGGGCAGAAGCTCCCTGAGGGTAAGAAATATCTTTTTGGCCAGTATATAAGTTCCTACTGGTTAGCACATTGTTGTTGTTCAATCTTCATGACCCCATGGACCATATTGTCCACAGGGTCTTCTTGGCAAAGATACTAGAGTGGTTTGACATTTCCTTCCCCACTGTCTTAAAGCAAACAGAGGTTAAGTGACTTTCCCAGGTCCCACAGGCATTAAGTATCTGAGGTCAAATTTGAACTCAGGTCTTCCTGACTTCAGCCCCAGAACTCAATCCACTGTGTCATGTAGCTGCATTGACTAAGCCCTTAATAAATGATTTATCTCCTATCTATCTATTTATCTATCTATCTATTGATATCATCTACCTATCTATATCTATCACCTATCTATATCTATCATCTATCATCTATCTATATCTATTATTTATCTATCCATCCATCTATCTATCTATCGATCTATCTATCTATCTATCTATCTATCTATCCTAATCTAATCCAATCTAAGCTAAGCTAAACTAAGCTAAGATAAGCTAATTTATGAAGAAGACACCCAGTAGCAATGCTGTATTTGGATGTGAGCTCAGTGGGACCAATGCAATGTAGAAACTATGCTAAACCGAAGCCCATTCTCCCCAAATACCAAGGTGGAATGGGGGCAGTATAAAAATTAAATTATGTTAAAATGTGAAGTGGAACTGGGGTTCTAGCCCCTAGTGTCAGTAGTGGGTAGAGCAAAACTGGGGGGCCAAAGCTAATGGCATTAAAGAAGAGATGCCCCAAGACTCAGGGGTACCCCTAGAATTCTGAAGAGGTGATTCAGCCATCCAGACTCTGGGATAGAAAAATCTAGAAAGCTACCTGCTACATGTGTATCCCCATTACTTAGCTCAGTGCTTGGCACATAATAAGGCCTTAATAAATGTTTTAGGTAAGAAGAGTCTCTCCCCACTCCACTACATCCTTCATTCAGCCACCAAAATGATTTTGAAGTCATCTTGAAGTCCTACTACACAGCAAACTCCAGTCACTCCCTATGACCTCCTAGGATCAAATACAAAATCTTTTGTTTAGTATTCAAACACTCTCCAATCTCCCTTCCCGCCATGTACTTTTCAGTTCAGTGACACTGTCCTCCTGGCTGTCCCATGAACAAGATACTCATCTCTTGGCTCAGGGCATATTCACTTGACTGTCCCCCCATGCCTGGAATGCTCTTTCTTCTCATATTTGCTTACTGGCTTTCCGGGATTCCTTAAAATCCCAACAAAAACTTTACATTCTACATTTATCTTCTAATTCCTCTTAATTCTAGTGCCTTTCCTTTTTACATTTTTTTATTTTTTTTTTGTTGTTGTTGTTGTTGTTGTTGTTTGGTCATGCCCAACTCTTCATGACCCTTTGGACCATACTTTCCATGAGGTTTTCATGGCAAAGATCCTGGAGTGGTTTGCCATTTACTTCTCCAATAGATTGGGGCAATGATATTGGTGATCTGTTTTGATAAAAGATTCTCACCGGGAGCTCCCTTTAGGGATGAAATTACAGCTCAATCTGGTCAAGCAATCCCACCCCCCTTCCCAATAGTCCTATACTGTTCACAGTGTTCTGTTATAAAGGGGGCAGTGTCAGCAATGTGCCTACCATGTCTGTTATTTATAGCTCAGCTGGTGAATGGATGAGGCTGGTTTAAGCTCGGGTCTTGCTGACTCTAGGCCAGTGCTCCTTCCACTGAGCCATCTTAGCTACCTCCCTTTTAAACATGATTTCCGTTTTATCCTGTATATAGCTTGTTAGTACATATTTATGAGGTTGTTGTCTCCATCTCTGCACTTAGACTGTGAGTTCATTGAGGGTAGGGACTGTCTTTTGCCTCTTTTTGTATCCCTAGTACTTAGCACAGTACTTGGCACACATTAGGTGCTTAATAATTATGACTGCAAGATACCTGTGAACTATTTGACGATTAATTTTCATTTTTCCAGATTTAATGTCAGACTTTTAAGGGAAAAAATTGTTAGTGGACATAAAAAGCTTCTATTTTATAGCATATTCTAAATAACTGCATTGACCAAGTGATTTGAATTAGTCATTTTTTAAAAAATATGCATCGAATTTGTTCTCTTTGCAATTTTATGACATAGTCTTGCTAGATTGTAAACAGCATCCTAAGTGTGATTTGATGCTAGTTGGGTTTTATACAATCCATACCCCATAGCCTTGAGGCCCTCAAAGGAAAATCTTTACATAAAAGCGAATAAAAATATAATGACCATTATATATTACAATGGTGACGATGATATCTCCCTAGAGGGATCCTCTCCTTCTGGTGGAAGCTAGGCCCTAGCGCCATTACTTTATAGCTCCTTGTCTGGAGCCTTCTGAAAAAGCAAAGTTACCAAGAAAGAATGATAGTGATTTCAATGACTGCCATGGGAGGGGGAGAAATCCTTGTGGACACCATCCATTAACTATTATCTTTCTCTGTGCTTGAGGGAAATGTTATAACTGCAATAAAGCTTTCAGAATTATCTTCCTTCATTATCCTGCTAGTCATAAATGTAAAGGCCATAATGAAACTATCTCTCTGCTAGGTGCCTTCTCTCTTACAGTAGGCACAAAGTACTCTGGGATATATACATACACACACATATATAAATATAGAGAGATATAGATATACATATATGCATGTATTTTTTTCTTCTTTCCTCCTTCCCCTCTCCTCCCAGATTATAAGTCTAGCTGAGAGTATGTGCATAAGGGGTGGAGGGGAGAAGGCAGCTCAAACACTACAAAATGCAATCCCACTTCTATTTCAATTTTTAAAAGTTTCTGTTTCATTAACTTTATTGGCCTGTTAAGCAAGGCAAACATTGGCAAAGTGGATATGTAAGGAGCTATATATCTTGGAGGAAGTTTAATATCACGTGATACCTCTTATTACTGCTCTCTTAAAGAAAAGACAGAAGACTAATGTTTACCAGCACTTTTCTATTGCTTCCAGGAAATTTATCAATAAATTGGAACTATAAATAACAGACATGGTAGGCACATTGCTGACACTGCCCCCTTTATAACACAACACTGTGAACAGTATAGGACTATTGGGGAGGGGGGTGGGATTGCTTGACCAGACTGAGCTGTCATTTCATCCCTAAAGGGAGCTCCCGGTGAGAATCTTTTACCAAAACAGATCAGTACCTTTTCTGAAACTTACAATCTTAAAATTTTGCCTAGGTACATTGCTACATTAAGTGATTTGTCCAGGGGGTTTGTGTCAGAGGCAGGACCAGATGAGCTTTCCAGAATACATATCTAGCTACCATTCATCTCCTCCCCAGCACAGAGTCAGCAGATAAATGATCAAATTTGGCTCTATTTTTGCAGGTGATACAAATGAGAATACTAAACCACAGAGGAATAAATATCCTAGTTAAACTGGAATATCTAGTTGGGACTCAGAAAAATTAACAACCATCTTTTAATAGTTTCATACATTACTATACTTTAAAATTCAAGTGAAATGGATTCATGTCCTCGAGGAGTTCATTTTCTAGACACTACTTGACATATATAAAACTCTGCTACCAATTTTATTAGGTACTAATCTTTTTTTTTGGTCAATGGCAAAATTTTTGAGTACTGTGCCCTTAACCTCATTTTCCTAATAAGCCCCTTTATTACCAGATTTTGCATAATGAGGTGCTTTTTTGGGAAACGCACATCTCCATTATAACAGGACGTATCTGTTATGTGTTGGGTTGTGTGCTAAGTTCTGGGGGTACAAGCACAAAGAAAAAATGAAACAATCCCTGCTCTCAAGATGTTTACCTTCTAACAATGGCCAGTACTGGTGATTACAGTTACAAGGCTTCTATTTTAGTGTTCTATTTGTCTGCATTTCTACAGTTTTTATGTCTATTGCTTTCCTGATTCTACTTCCTTCACTCTGTCTGCTAGTTGGGTTTTATACAATCCATACCCCACAGCCTTAAGGCCCTCAAAGGAAAATCTTTACATAAAAGCGAATAAAAATATAATGACCATTATATATTACAATGTGACGATGATATCCCCCTAGAGGGATCCTCTCCTCCTGGTGGAAGCTGTATCAGTTCATAACAGTCTTCTCATTCTTCTCCAGATTTTTCATATTCTTGTTGCTCAGGTGTTTTTCAGTCCTGTCCTACTCTTCATGACCCCATTTGGAGTTTTCTTGGCAAAGATACTGGAATGGTTTACCATTCTCCTTCAGCTCATTTTACAGATGAAGAAACTGAGGCAAACAGGGTTAGGTGACTTGCCTAGGGTCACACAGCTAGTAAGTGTCTGACACCAGATTTAAACTCAGGTCTTCCTGACTCCAAGCCCCGCATTCTATCCACTGTGCCACCTAGCTGCCCTCCTTATACCCAGGGTGCAACAATATTCTGTTACATTTGTATGTTACAACTTGTCCAACGTTTTCCCAAATGATAGGCACCTTCTTTGTTTCCAACATTTTTTTTTGCTTTTGCTACCACAAAAAAACTCCATCATAAAGGAATGAGACCTTGAAAAAAAATCCAGGAAAATATGGAAAACCTGAGAAGTACTGAAAGATGCAAATAAGGTGCGAGTCCTATGGCACTTTGCCTTGTTGAGCCCACATATGGCCTGGAGGCCGCAGGTTCCCCACCCCTACGCTCCTGTATTACAACTTGCCAATCATTATGCTGAGTTTCTTCATGAAATGATCCTTGCATTCCTCAGGGACTAGGAAGTCCCCAAAGGTCATCTCACATGCTCTCTCTTCACCTCTGCTTTTAAAGCTCCCTAAGCCTCCTTTAGCCACTGACTATGTGTGGAAAGCCTTCCCTCCTTCCCCTGGTGCCATTGCTTGTTCCCTCTTCCTTAAACTAGCATCATATACCTTTCTCTTTATCTGTTGTATCCCCTAAGTAGAATGTGAGGTCCTTAGGGACAAGTATGACTTTTTGTTTTGTCTTTACTCCTAGACCTTCATACAGGGCCTTACAAATAGTGGGTATTTAATAAATCTTCCCAATGTGCTGAAAGTCTTCTTTACTTGAAAGGCTACCAAGGGAAGAGATTGTCAGACTTTTGCATTTGTGTCCCCAGGCCCCAGCAATAGTGCTTCACATGCAAAATGGGTGCTTAATAAATGCTTGCTGATTGATTGATCAGTTATTCTTTGCTCTGGTTATATGTGATTGATCTTTTTTTATAAGATCAGTATTTTTCTACTATTCCTCTATAATCCATCTTCCTCCCTAACCAAACTGGTATCCTCATCATTTCCTGAAAACCATGTGCATTTCTACCTCTATGTCATGGACTCACTCAGAGAAATTCATATGCCCTAAACCAGGGGTAGGGAAACCGTGGCCTTCTAGGCCTTGGGTGTGGCCTTTTGACTGAGTCCATGTTTTACAGAACAAATCCTTTTATTAAAGGGATCAGTTCTGTGGTTTGGATTCAATCAAAGGGCTGCACTTGAGGACCTACAGAACCACATGTGGCCTAAGGTCACAGGTTCCATTCCCCTGGGCTAAACTGTAGTGTCCTACCTGCTCTTGAACATGGTCTTCCCCTACCATGTGGGGATCAATGGAGCCCTTGCATGTGAACAATGCATTTTTATCTGCATAGGAATTCACTGAAATCCTATGATCAATCTATCTTCTTTTCCAATCATATATTTTTCTTATGTCCATTATGTTGCCTATGCTTTTTCTTGCAGGCAAAGGGCAGCTAGGTGGTGCAGTGGATAGAGCACCAACCTAAAGTCAGAAGACTCATCTTCCTGAGTTCAAATCTGGTCTTAGACACTTACTAGCTATGTTAACCTGGGCAAGTCACTTTACCCTGTTTGCCTCAGTTTCCTTATCTTCAAAATGAACTGGAGAAGGAAATGGCAATCCACTCCAGAATCTTTGTTACAAAAACCCCAGAGAGGGTCATGAAGAGTTAGACACAACTGAACAATGACTGAACAACAAATCCATTTCTTGCAAATAATTCATCATTAGGAATATGCTTTACACACTTAAGCACATGACCCTCTCCCACAACATATCTCTCTAGGGCCGATGCTCTACTCACTGCACCACCTAGCCGCCCCGATTGTTTTTGCTTTAACCATTTTGTAAAGTACTTTACAATTATTTCGTTTTATCCTCACAGCAACACTAAGAGGTATATGAACTCATTATTCCCATTTTAAAGACGAGGAAACTGAGGCAGACAGCAATGAAATGATTTGCCTAGGGCCAAATAGTTCTTAAGTGTCTGAGGCTAGATTTAAACTCCAGTAAGACTCCAGGTCCAGGACTCCATCTATTATGCCACTTAGCTGTCTCTAAGTTAAATTAAATGCCCCTCCTTTTTTTTGGCAATAAACAAACAATAAACTTGAATTCTCCATATCTTCCAATCAATTGTGTGACCATAATGATGTGGTTTGCTGAAGGAAAACATTTGCAAAAACCTATCTGCTCCTCTACCAAACCCCAGGATACTGGAGTTGGAGGTCATCTAGTCCCAGGGACATCTAGTCTATAACAAACCCAACAAGTAGTTATCCAGATTTGACTTGAGGGAGAAACTAATAACCCCTAAGAAAGTCTATTTCACTTTTTTGATAGCTCTAATTGTTGGTTTTGGTTGGTTGTTTTGTTTTGTTTTTGCTTTTTGAAGGGTGGAAGGCAGGGCAATTGGGGTTAAGTGACTTGCCCAAGGTTACACGGCTAATAAGTATTAAATGTCTGAGATCAAATTTGAACTCAGGTCCTCCTGACTCCAGGACCAGTGCTCTATTCACCATGCCACCTAGCCACCCCTGAGAACTCTAATTGTTAAGAAGTTTTTCTTTACATTCACTTATTACCTGTGTGATCTTGCGTAAGATTTATAAAATGTAGGAGAAGGACTAGGCAGTGTCTAAAGTTCCTTCCAACTCCTGGGCTTATGAGTGTGTGCCTATGATGAAGTGGACCTCTTTACAGCTTCTACCCAATGTTCCCAGTTCTGAAACTGGGGCCAAGAAGAAGAACAAAGTCAATCCACTTTTTACTTGAAAATAGCTAGCATGGATGGGCTCCCTAAGTCTTCTCTTCTCCAGGCTAAACATTTTCAATTCCTTTGATTCATCCCCATAAATTCAAGGCCTTTCATCACCCAAGTTGTCCTCCTCTGAACATTCTCCAGATTATATGTGCTGGTGTAGTTTCCATGGAGCAAGGCACAGGACATATCTCAATAACTACCAGCTATTCTGATTACCCTCAGCAAGATAAAAGACCTCAGAAACCATCCGATGGACCTATTAATCAACAGCTTCAACACATAGACTACTGAGCTCAATGAAACTTCTCACTAAGGAGAGCTAAGGGCAGAGAGGCAGCCAATTTTCTGAGTCAATAAGAGCTTGGCAGTTACATTAGAGTGGGTTAGTGTATATAGTATATGAGATGAATGTCATTAGGGTTAAACACTGGTCATCAGCATGCTCTTGCTGTGACATGTTGTGGAATTAGGATTCTAGGCCTCTCTTATTTTATGGGACTTCCAGGGATTTTGACATGACTACAGAAGACTATGAGTAAGCTAGACATTGCTATCCTAAAGGGCTATGGGAAAGGCATTCTAGGAGAGAGTCAGAATCCAAAAAGACAATGACTAGATAGAGAATTGGGGGCATAGTAGATAGAGTACCAGACCTCCAGTTAGACTCATCTTCCTGAGTTCAAATCTGGCCTCAGACACTCACTAGCTGTTTGACCCTGGGCAAGTCACTTAACCCTACTTGCCTCAGTTTCCTCGTCTGTAAAATGAGCTGGAGAAGAATGGCAAACCACTCTTTGCCAAGAAAACTCCAAATGGGGTCATGAAGAGTCGGAAACAACTGAAACAACTATATAACCACAAAGAGAATTAGGCTAAATGCAAAAAGGTAAATGTAAAATGCTACACTTGGGGATAAAAAAAAATGAACATGTGATGGAGAAGGCATGGATAGATAGTAGAAAAGTATCTGGGGGTTTCAGTGACCTGGAAAGCTCAATATGGGTCAACAGTATGATATGGTATCCAAAAAAGGCTAATGCAATTTTGGGCTGTGTTAGGAAGGAGGTGGCTTCTAGGAACAGGGAAACTAGAATGCCATTCTAGTCTCTGCCCTTGTCAGACCTCATCCGAAGTACTGAGTTCAGTTCTAAGCACATTATAAGGTGTATAGCATACAGAAGAGGTAACCAGTGTGGTGAAGGGCCTTTGAGGCACATGGCATATGAGGAGCAATGTGGGTAACTTGGCACGTTTGTCCCAGAGAAGAGAAGACTCACACAGGACATAACTGTGCTCAAGTATTTGAAGGGTTATAATTGTTCTGTGTGGCCCCAGATCACAGAACCAGGGCTGGGAGCAGTAAAGACGCCAACAATTAGGACTGTACAGAAGTTGGATGACCACTCATCAGGTGCATTATAACAACTCCTTTGTGTATGAGCTGGACTGGGGAACCACTCCAGCACCTTCCAGCTCTCAGCTCTGTGGCTCTGTGCCTTCTCCCTGGAGCCTTTGCTACCTTCAGGCAGAACCACGGGAGTGCTTGCTATAATCAGTTACAGGAGTGGAGCAATGGGCACAGGTGATGAGATATCCAGGCATAGTTGATCTCTCAAGGAGTTTAGCTTAGATCAGATGTCTTCATAACCTGAGCCAGTCTAGAAAGTAGCAATTGAGAGATTATAGAATAGAGGAACCCTGGGATCAAAGTAGCAGTGGAGTCCTGACATGCACCTGTAACTAATCTGGCTTCCCAGGAAGCTGACACTTTCAGTAGGACCTCAGCCATGGCAATCCCTCAAAAGGACTATATTAGATCTAGCCTGAATGAACACATCTCATGCTATGCTCCTGCACTCCCATCTCTAGCCCACTATTCCTGCCTTGGGTACTTGGGCTTCTGACTGGTGAGCATTCTCATTAGCTAACCCAACCTAGACCCTAATGCTGTGCCCTCCTCATCTTCATACCGTGCCACCTTCTGCATTCCACCCCCCACTTCCCAAGCCCTACCCCTACCATGTCTTTCCTCATCTAGCTCTGAGAACATTAATTAAATTAATTAAACCCACACTATCCTTCCTAGAAAGTATATATAGTATATGGGATGAATGTGTCAAGGGCAGCTAGGTAGTACCAGTGGGTAGGGCACTGGCCCTGGATGCAGGAGGACCTGAGTTCAAATTTGACCTCAGTCACTTACTAGCAGTGTGACGCTGGGCAAGACACAACTCCAATTGCCTCTAAAAAAAAAGTACATGCAATGGTCCTATGACTCTTCTTACATTCCCCCATGATAAAATCACTCCCTAGCCACAACTCTTTTTGTGGTGAATTGTTTCAGTTGTGTTGGACTCTCTGTGACCCCATTTGGGGTTTTCTTGGCAAAGATACTGGAAAGGTTTGCTATTTCTTTCTCCAGCTTATTTTACAGATGAGGAAACTGAGGCAGAAAGGGCTAAGTGACCTTCTCAGGGTCACATAGCTAGTAAGTCTGAGGCCAGATTTGAACTCATGAAGCTGAGTCTACTGTACCACCTCGCCATCCCACTGGTCTACTTGTGTTTTATTTCCCTGTTAGAATATAAGCTCCCTGAGGGCAAGAACTGCCTTGCATTTTGTATTTGTGTCCCCTGCACACAGCACATCTCCTAGCATACAGCAAGTGCTTAATCTATGCTTTTTCATTCATCCATTTGTATGAAGGAAGCCAGACCTGAAAATCTTTAAGAATACTGCTATTTGGAGGATGGATCAGGGAAGTAGCCATAATCAGCCGAATTTCCTGGCCCAGTCCCCTTTAGAAAACTTATCCATCTCCTACTAAATATATTCACCACAATCATTAGCTTTTCAAGAAAGACCAGAGAAACTGATGAAGCACAATGAAGTAGACAGAGAATTAGATCCCACTTGTTTCTAGGGACAAACCACTTCACCTCCCCTTCCTCACATGTACAATGAAGGGGTAGGATGTGGTTACCTGTAAGGTGTCTTCCAACTCTAAAAATCTATGATCCTCAAAGACACATCATTTCCTGGGTATTTAACCATCCGCTATATTCATTCCCACTGCTAGATAAGAGAAAAACATGAGGAACATCAAATTCCAATCTGCCTGACATTCAAGGGCTATAAGAAAGCATTCATAACGTGATCTGTACCACATGTTGTGAAATCAGAATGTGTTTAAATTACACAAACCTAATGGAAGCAATATACTGCCGCTATGTTGATAGAAATTGTGATACTCAATGACCCACATTGCATAAATCTATCCAGGGGAATGGAGCAAGAAGATAAAACCTCCCAGAAGGTGTAGACAAGCCTGGCCAGAGGAGTCACTTTTCCATAAGTTTGATGGGGAAATAGGAAACAGAGTTGATGGTGAACAAATGATGCATCTCCTGTTGGATGATGACTGCATTTTATCGAAGCCCAAGAACTGGAAACAAACATTTCAGGGCTGTCACCACAAGTGGGGCTGGAGTTACAAAGGCAGGGCTACGTGTCATCTGGAGGCCCACACTTCAGTGGCTGAGCAATTGAAGAAAATGAAAGATGCTGGCCAGCAGCTCTAACCTGATCCTCAAATCCCGTAATTTCAGAATTGAAAGGGACCTCAAAGACCCGTAAACAAAAAGGGATCCCCCCACCTCCAACACAACTGACAAGTGGCCACCAGACATTTGCTTGGTCTCTTCCAGGTTCCTCTCTAGGTCTGGCCATGGAAATTCTTCAGGGCTTACCCTGAGGGCACTGCGACTGCAGCACCCACCGTGACACTCCTGCATTTTTTATAGCATGTTTTTCCTAACCCAGTAAGCCCCTGTATTCTTTGTGGCTTCTCTTCCCCAGGAGTCCCTCTCTCTTTAAAAAAAAAAATATTTTTTATTCTGTACTTAAATAAAACAAGCATTTCTGTAACATAGCAGAATAGAAAAAAATGATTGTACAAGAAAATGCAAATCTATTATGTATAACTTGCTATTCCTTTTAAATATATAATAAAGTTATCATGTAGCTTTCTTTTTTCCCCCTTTTCCCCTCCTTCTCCGCCACTCTAGAGATGGCTACCATTAAATAGAAATGTGTATATTCATGTAAGACCATTCTACATATACTTCATCAGTTCTTTCTCTGCATGCAGATAGCAGCTTCCTTCAGTCCATCTCTTGGGAGGTTTTCAGGAGCCCACAGGCCAGAAAGGCCTGAAGGGAAGGCCTGGCCCCACCACTTAGGTCCTTTCACAGCATGCCTGTGAAATAGAAGAATTTTGCTGTCGTTTAGTCCTTTTAGTCATGTCTGACTCTTCATGACCCTATTTCGGGGTTTTCTAGGCAAAGATACTGGAGTGGTTTAGCCATTTCCTTTTCTAGCTCATTTTACAGATAAGGAAACTGAGGCCAACAGGGTCTTATGACTTGTCTAGGGTCATTTGGACCCTGGAAGATAAGTGGTCCTGGCCAACAGGGTCTTGTGACTTGTCTAGGGTCATTTGGACCCTGGAAGATAAGCAAGTTATACATAATAGATTTGTTGAATAGCTCTGTTGAAAATAAAAAGTTTTTCATATCATAGCATTGATGGGGAAAAGTTCTTGGAAGAAGTAGGCCTTAAGGCGAGCCCATGTGTGGCAGCAGGGCGTTTCCCAGAGACGCTCAGCTCTGCTGTGAACATTCTCCATACCATAGCTGTTTGTCCTGACACTGCAGCTCAGTGAGGTGAGAGGCAGTAGTGGTGATTCCTTGGTGTAGTAGATGCCATTCTAGTATCAGAATCAGGAGGATCTGTGTTGAATCCTGCCTCAGATAACTACTAGCTGTGTGGCCCTGGGAAAGACACTCTTTGTGCTTCAGTTTCCTCATCTGGATAAAGAGGAGAGTAAGAAGGGCTGTATTTGAGGACCCATGATATAGTGTATGTAGTTATACCCAACAGAGTCGCCCTTTTGTGTACAATCACCTTTTTTTCTGTTTTACTATGTAATATGGAAATGCTTGTTTTATTTCTTAAGTTCAGAATAAAATAAATATGAGTGTATATAAAGTGCTTTACAAACCTTAACATACTACATAAAGGTCAGTCATGAATCACAACAAAAACAGTAATAAAAATGAACAGAAGCTACATTTTGACTTAGCAAAGATAGCTATAGATTGGAATCAAGTACCAAGGAGATTGAATGAAGTATTTATTTTCCTGCTTCAGGACAGATCCAATTTTACCTTTTGCGGATTAAGGTACTAATCATTGTCAACTCTCCCTTTGACCTAGGAGCAGCTTCATCAAAGGATGGAGTCTTGGTCATAGGAAGGAAAGAAAAGCATTTATTAAGCACCTACTATATGCCAGATACTCTATTAAGTGCTTTACAAATATTATATCATTCAATACTCACAAAACCCTTGTGAGGCAGCTGTTGTTATTGTTCCCATTTCCATTCTCATTTTATTCCATTGAGGAAACTGAGGCAGACATAGGTTAAGTTGTGTAGAGTTTAATAAGTCTGAGGTTGAATTTGAACTCAAGTCTGCCTGATTCCAGGTCCAGCAATCCATGGCTCTATATACTAAACCACCTAGCTGACTCACAAGATGGAAAGAACAATTAAAACCAGCTCTGAATTCTTGGGAATGGAAAATTTAGCATTGAATTTGCCTTGGTCCAGTCCTGGGGGGTGACAATGGAAAAGATTCATCTGTCTTGGCAGATCAGGAGGGACATATGAATGGAAGGACATTTCTGTAGGCGCCCTTGGATACACCTAATAGATGGGACTAGGAGGCAGAGCTCCAGGAATGGAAGCTTGAGAAGCAGCAACACCACAGAGAATCAGCCAAAGCCAGGATCGGAAGTACAGGTCCGAGGCAGAGGGCAGATGAGGTTTAGCAGATACAAGTCATGGAGGGTCCCTGGACCATCCCCCACATAGCTGGCTCTAATCCTGAGGCACTGCCAATTGCCAGGAGATGTAATTGTGAGAACTCGGGCAGTGGAGGTTTTTCCTGATGTAATGCAAGGCAGGCAGCTCTCAAGCCTATTGTCTCCTTGGAGGAAGAATATTCCAGTGAATTGTTTCTGTCCTGCCCAGCTCATGAGTCTATGGGAGATTCTACTTGTATGTGTATGTGGGATGGTGAGGAAGGGATAGGGCACTAAAAATTATCGTCTTGCAGGAATTTTCTGAATTTCACCATTTTGTTCTGATCAGACAGCTTTGTCATTTGATTTATGGTTATTGCCTGCTCTGTTGGTAGCATATGGGGCAGCTAGCTGGCACAGTGGATGAAATACTGGGCCTGGAGTCAGGAAGACCTCAGTTCAAATCCCACCTCAAATACTCACTAGCTGTGTGACCCTGGGCAAGTCATTTAACCCTATTGGCCTCAGTTTCTTATCTGTAAAATGAGTTGAAGAAGGAAATGGAAAACCACTCCAGTATATCTGCCAAGAAAACCCCAAATAGGGTCACAAAGAGTCAGACTCAGAGGAAACGATTGAATTACAACAGTTGGTAGAGTCGGCACTAGATAGGCTTAAGGCATGTTTCTCTCGCACATTGTACTGTGTGATTCCAGAGTAGATACCCCCAGCAGTGGCTGCAGCATTCTTTTGGCTTCCTTATCGTGGCACCTGCTTTATATCAGTTAAACATTTCTCTACATAATGGAGATGAGTCAAGGTCTTTACTTTTAAAGGGTTCTCATTTTCCAGCATGAAAGGGTGATTTGGCCTGGTGAGGTTGAAATTTTTCTGATAATCTGCATTATCTTCTTCTCATATTTATTCTTTCTTTTAAGTCGGTATTGATTTTGACCCTTGCTCTAATTAAACAATGATCTGACTGCACATAGACAGCTAATTCTTATAATAATGACGATAGCTTACATTGACAGAACACTTGGCTTATTTCTTTGAGCTTGATTGTTACAACAGTTTTCTGAGATAGAAAGTATAACCAATGGCTCTCTCCAGGCGTCCTCGTGCGAGTGACATCGTCTTTAAACCCCGCGTGGCAATCCCTGAAGCACCACCGCGATGCCCAGGGAAGACAGGGCTACCTGGAAATCGAATTACTTCCTCAAGATCATCCAACTTTTGGATGATTATCCAAAATGCTTCATTGTGGGAGCAGACAATGTGGGCTCCAAGCAGATGCAGCAGATCCGGATGTCCCTCCGTGGGAAGGCCGTCGTATTGATGGGAAAAAACACCATGATGCGCAAAGCTATTCGTGGGCATCTGGAGAACAATCCTGCCCTGGAGAAACTGCTGCCTCATATTCGGGGGAACGTGGGCTTTGTGTTCACTAAGGAAGATCTGACTGAGATTAGGGATATGCTTCTAGCCAATAAGGTGCCAGCTGCTGCCCGTGCCGGTGCCATTGCCCCATGTGATGTCACTGTGCCAGCACAGAATACCGGTCTGGGTCCCGAGAAGACTTCCTTCTTCCAGGCTCTGGGTATCACCACCAAGATTTCCAGGGGTACCATTGAAATCTTGAGTGATGTGCAGCTGATAAAGACCGGAGACAAAGTGGGTGCCAGCGAGGCCACCTTGTTGAACATGCTGAACATCTCCCCATTCTCCTTTGGACTGATCATTCAGCAGGTGTTTGACAATGGCAGCATCTACAACCCTGAAGTGCTGGACATCACGGAGGAGACTTTGCATCTTCGGTTCTTAGAGGGTGTCCGTAATGTTGCCAGCATCTGTCTTCAGATTGGCTACCCAACTGTTACATCAGTACCCCACTCAATCATCAATGGGTACAAGCGGGTCTTGGCTGTAGCTGTGGAGACTGAGTACACCTTCCCACTTGCTGAAAAGGTGAAGGCCTTCTTGGCTGACCCGTCAGCATTTGCAGTGGCCGCCCCTGTGGCTGCTGCTCCAGCTGCTGCTGCACCTGCTGCTGCCGCTCCAGCCAAGGTGGAAGCCAAGGAAGAATCGGAGGAGTCTGATGAAGATATGGGATTTGGTCTCTTTGATTAGCCCACAGGAAACAACTATTTCAGCCAGTTTATTTGTGAAACAAAGAAATAAAAGTGCTCATTTAAAAAAAAAAAAAGAAAGTATAACCAATGAACTTGCCCAAATGTGCTCCAGACGTTTGGCAGAGCTGGCATGCAAACCCAGGTTGTCTGATTCTAAGTCCAGCATTTCCCTCTGGCCATTTCCATGCCCCATTACATTTACACTCCTTTAGTTAGCTTGCATTAAGGGCATCTTGGTTCTGCTCATCCTTACAGGGATGGTCTTTGTCTTGCACATAGTAGGCGCTCACAAAGAGAATTGTTGCATTCAGAAGAGTCAGTTGATAAGCACTTATTATTAAGTATTTACTATGTACAAAGAAGGACCAAACAGATCGTCCTCAAGGAGCTTATGCTCTAAGAAATTTTGCTTTGTGGTGATCCTACTAATCCTACTCTCTTGTTTAGTACAATTTATCTTACACACACATGTTTTGTTTTGAAGAACCCATACTATTGCCCAGGCCAAAGCATGAAGAAGTGAATATTTTGCAATGATGCAATGGTTATTTACATGGTCAGACTATATATAAAGGGCAGAATGGAAGTCCTAGGGAGCCTGTAAGAGAAGAAGGGCAGAATTCAAAGCACTTGTAGGAGCTTCTCTAGATCTGGAGTCCAGCCATGCAGGGCTAACGAGTTTCCTGCATGGAAGTTTCCATGACTTTATTTCCCACCATCTGGAGAATATTCCCTCTCTTTTTAGAGTTTCTGATGATGCAAACACAAGTAGCGATTATTAAGAACTCCAGGAACACATACCTAGAGACCACATACAAGTCCCATATGTTCAGCCTGGCAGGGAAAAAGGGAATGACGTCAGTTTTCCTGCCAATAAGCGATCTGATGCAGTTCTTCAGTATGGAACCGAGCACTTGGAATTAAATTAGGAGTATGCTCACTGGAAAATGGAGCTTCCAGATCCCAGTACACACAGGGAAATTTGGGAAAGAACCTGATCTAGTATAGAAAAGAACAAACAGATTAAAAAAACTATTTTGAATTTTTTAAATCGGTTTTCAAATTAAAGACCAGACATTTAAAACTGAATGGAGATAAATCGAGTGAGAAAGACATACATATACAACACACACATACACACAGAGCTATGCTATAGGACAATTTGGTGACATTTCTGTGCCCTCCTGGGCATTAGGACACCCTAACGTGGACTTTGCTGAGAAGTATAACCAAGAAGTGTAATTGTTGGCCATTAGAGAGCTGGAAGAGAAAAAAATCTCAACATTAATGCTTCATTTCCACTAGAGCTACTTGTCAGGGGATTTCTGTTTGAACCACCATGTCTAATGAGATAATTTTATTTCAAAAGCTTATTTGTTTGACTTTAATATTCCAAGTGGACACATTATCCAATGTAACAGTTACAGAAAGGATGGATATAATTTATAAGTACTGATAAACTCCATACAACTGAAAGAAACAATGGATTTACTTTTTATTATGTTAATAAATCCATAACCAATTTATTTGCTGTGCCTTTGGTTAGTAGCAGAAATTATGTGGTGGGAAAACATGTCTCTAAGATGCTTCTTAGGGTATAGGAACTAGAGCTCTAATTGTATTGATATAGGGATGAGGAAATTCCCTCTATCAATGTAAGTTACCATCTTCCATGCAATTTACAATCTTAGAGAGTTGCCTTGGATACAGTGAAGTTAAGTGACTTGCCCAAGGCCACACATCCAGAAGGTGTCAGAAGTAAAGCTTGAAGCCAGGTCTCTGAGTTTGCCCAGGTTCCAGGTTTTGAGGCTAGGTCTCTATCTATCATACTCTACTATCTCTCAAGATACAACCTTGATCTACTGCTTCTTTTTTTTTTTTAATTTTTCCCTCCTTTTTGGAGGGGAGGAAGGCAGGGAAATTGGGGTTAAATGACTTGCTCAAGGTCACACGGCTAGTAAGTGTGTCAAGTGTCTGAGGCCAGATTTGAACTCAGGTCCTCCTGCCCTCAGGGCCTGTGCTCTATTCACTGTGTCAGTCACCTAACTGCTTTGATCTACTGCTTCTTAATGGCCTATATTTTCTCTTTTAATCTTTTGAAAAGGAGAAAGTCTCTTCCTTCAGAAATCAGTTATATTTGAGGATATGAAACAATATAGTATTCTATTCTTATGAGGTGATTTCTCCATGAGGAAACTCCTACTTTCTACCAGTTTTAAATACTTTTGAGAAACCTAAAAAAAATTCTGTTTGCTTTAGAATTTCTATTGTGGTTGTTTTTAATTTCAATTTTAAATGTCTGATCTTTAAAAGCAGATTTTAAAAATTCAAAATAGGTTTTTTTTAATCTGCTTGTTCTTTTCCATATCAGATCAGGCTTCCCTCCCACCCCCAAATTTCTTTGTGTGTACTGGGATCTGGAAGCTTCCTTCCCTGAAACCCTGCTGTGATGCTTCATCATGATATGGAATTGAATCCTGGTTCTGAAAGCTATCCCCAGAGTAAGTTCCTGTAGGTTTTACAAATCTGTAAAGTTTTCATGTATAGGTTCAGTAAGTGACTATATTATTGTCTGAGGATCTGACAACAGACTAATTTAGTTCATCAGCAGAAGGTTGGCCATAAGGCCAATACAAGATGCAGTATAAAAGTTACCCTGCTGTGTCCCACCTTCTGAGATTCTCAGATGTTCAGTTCTGGTCCCGTGAAGGACAATATACATCCAGGAAAGATGAAGCCTGGCCAGAATGTGAGGTTAAGACCAAGTGGCCAGGGGAACTTTAGAGGTAGTATATTTTATACTCAAAGGCAGGAAAAGACTAGTTGGTTTATTTCCAAGAGATACCAGATTAAAATAGGGAAATTCTTGCCCTTGTATCAGCATGTCAGATAAACACAAACTGGGAGAAAAGAATATAAAGATTAATATGTTATCTATGGTAATATGTGATTCCATCATATACATTCTCCTCTCCACTCCCCACTCCTACTCTATGGAAGCTGGAAAGGACCTCAGAGATAGATGGGGGCCTTCACCAGCCTGGGTCAGTGTGTAAGGTCCTTTCAGCTCTGAAATCCTATTCCTCTGAATCCTATCTGGACTAGGATTGGTCTAGTCTAATTAAGCCCAAGAGACTTCCCAAGTATCAACTTAAGTCAGCTTTAACATTCCAACAATCTCAGTCCACATTAGGCCATGGACTCCTTGGCTTGGAATTGAAATTATTCCTCTTCTAAATAGTCAACAACACAAGCACTATACTAAGTTGTTTTTTTTTTTAATTAATCAAGATGAAACCTGAATCTTTTAAATACAGTGCTATCAAATATGTCACAAGGGAAGGACATTAGCCTAGGAAGCAGAAGTTCTATATTCTAGACCCAGGTCTCCCATTAACTGCTCTCTGTTCTCAGACAGGCCTCTGTGGGCCTCCATTTCCCCACCTGCAAAAAGAGGAGGCTGAATTAGATGACCTCTACAATCCTTTCCAATCCTAGCATTCTGTGATTCTGTGTACTTCAGTTACTAATTCTTTCACTTAGTTATACATCAAGGTATTTTCAAGATTGATCTTAAAAAATCCCAGCAGGCACTACTACTGGTTAATGGAAGCTATAGAAATTATAGACAGAATCCCAGGAAGAAATGGTCCCCCTCTAGATGACAGATTATGTAAATACAATCTGTGTCAATGACCACAAAGCATCAACAAAATTAAGTAGTCTCCACTCTTCATCATCACTCTAATATATTATTGATTTTTTTTTTACAAAATTAGTTAGAAAGTATGAATCATACTTTATAGAATTATTTCCCTAATAGCTTATCCATTTCTGATTCCCTCCTACTTATTCAAATAATAACTTGAGGCTTGAAGAGAAGATGATTTATATCTCCCAGTTCAACCATTTCTCAACATGGCTGCCAAATCATCCGATATAATTTCCAAGCAATATTTCATGTTTTCAATACACTTGATTTTTAAAAAATGAAAGTAAGGAGACAGTATATTATCACCCTGGCAATAAAGTTGTACAAGCAGGGAATTAGGTGTCAAAGTCTTTAGAAGCAGCAACATTATTTTGATGACAAATTAATAGGGATTTGTGTAGAAAGGGGTATGATTTAAAGTTTAAGTTGAATGATGTTTAGATTTTTAGTGTCATTAAAATTCTAGTTCCAGTTGCTAACAATTTTCTTTTTGGCTACAAGATATAGTGGGGATTTTTTTTTCCTGAGCAAAGAGGAAAAAGAAGATAATATTGTATAATTGCATCTATACCCAAAAGAGGATGTTATTTGAATATGAAATTTTCCTTTGATTTTTATGGGGTGGGGGGAGGAAGGCAAAAAGAGAAGAAAGGAAAGATTAAGAAGAAAGAAAGCAAAGCGTGAAAGTTTAGAACAGAAGGGGTTAGAGATGAGGACACACGGAGAAGCAACTCATTCCTGAGTTAGCAATGGCCTTCTCCTTGGATCTCCCACATACTTTGTTTTGTGACTTTCTTCCTTACCAGGCATAATTATGCATTGGTTATCTGTGTTTGGTCTTATTCCTCTACTAGATAATCAATAACCATTTTTTCATTTAGTAATATTTTCCCAATTACATATAAAAATAGTTTTCAACATCTATCTTCTTTTATAAGCTTTTGAGTTCCAAAAATTTTCCCCTCCCTCCCCCTTTCCCAAGATAGCAAGCAATCTTGACATAGGCTATACATGTACAATCATATTAAACATAATTCCACATTAGCCATGTTGTGAAAGGAGAATCAGAACAAAAGGGAAAAACCATGAAAAAGAAAAGAAAAAGAGAAAATAGTATGTTTCGATCTGTATTCAGACTCCACAATTCTTTCCCTGGATGTGGATAGCATTTTATATCATGAGAAATAAGCATTTAAGCTTACTATGTACCCGGCACTGTACTAAAAACTAGGGAAACTGACAAAGGCAAAGAGCAGAGTCCCTGCCCTCAAGGAGCTTGCATTCTAGGGGAGGAGACAACATGTAAATAATGAGGCAGATAAAAGGTATGTGCTTGAAATCAGAATACATAAGCAACTGGGGAGACTGGGAAAGTGGGAAAGGCCTCCTGTTGAAGGTGGGCTTTGCTCTGAGGCTTGAATCGGACCATGAAAACTAAGTCGTGGAGGTAAGATGACAGAGCTTTCCTGGCATGAGGGGGTGGTCAGGACGGAGGCTTAGAGAGAGCATGGGCTAGATGTTGCATCACCCCTTCTGGTTTATAGCTAAGTGAACTTCCTTTTGTTGACTACTAAATGACCCGGGGAGCAGAGGGCAGGGGGGAGGTATGGTTCGTGTTGTTCCAACATGGAACCTATACTTACAGGTCAATTTGAGCCATGTCTGCCTATTTTACTGGACAAGTCATTTAACCTACCCATACCTCAGTTTTCCTCATCTGTAAAATGAGGATTTGGACCAGATGACCTCTAAGGTCCCTTCCAACTCATTGATCAGATATTTTCCATTGATACAGCAGACATTTGTTACTTGTTAGATGCCAAAGAGAGAGGTAGAGATACGCCTAACATCTTTTTGGAGGGAGAGGGCTGGGCACAGAGCCAGGAGTAGTTAGGGGTGAGGGTGAGGGGGTAGGCAGCAGGAGGGCATCAACAATTCCCCAGATTTCCCCAGAAGAGCAGAAGAGCGTGGAAGGAGAAAGTTAAGAGGAAGGGAATTCCAAGGCCAACATTCTGTTAGCTGCCTTCATAATTTTCCCCTGGGATGGTCTCCACTGTGGGCCTCTAGCATTTCCTTAAACCATACAGCATTTATCAGACAGTTAGAAATGTTAAAAATTTGTAAGTTGGTGCGGAGAGTCCATAATTAGGATGCCAGGCTATATCTGGAGAATACCATGTATCAGGGGTGGGGAACCTATGGCCTTGAGTCCACATGTGGTCTTCTAGATCCTTAAGAGCAGCCTTTGGACTGAATCCAAAATTTGTTTTGTAAAATTTGGATTCAGTCAAAAGGCTGTGCTTAATCTTACTCCCTGTGTTTACCTTGGCTTCCATGTCTTCCACGTTCCCCCAATTCCTTCCCTTCCAAAAAACCACTGTTTTACCCTATCATCAGCATGGGTGAGTGGAAAGGATTTTGAAATCAAGAGACTAGGGTACCCTGGATTCTGAGAACCCTGACAGTTTGTTGGCACAGCAGCCCCAAGGTAAAATGTTAAATAAGTGTAGGCTAGTCATCTGAAACAGATAGGGAGATATAAGGTGAGGTCTCTGAGAGAAATTAGTGCTTGGTTATTATTATTATTATAATTCTAACATATAATAATGAAGTTCAGATACTTGAGCCTTGTAGAGCTCAAATAGTGACACTCTCTGTGTTCTGAAGGGTTTAATTCCTGGAGGCAGAAAAGCCTCTTCTAGCCAAGAGCTTTCCCCTTAGTCTCAAGGCTATATATAAGAACTTTGTAGTTTTCAGGCTTTAAACTAAAAGAGCATGGAAGAATCCCTTCTCATGAGGAAGAAAAAGCACTGCAGTTGAAGCTAGAAGTTAAAAACAGAGAGAAGTTCTACAACTAACTATGTGCCCAATAGAGTTCTATGAGGCAGCTTCCACCCCAGACTAGCTATTTATTCACAGGAGCAGAGTCCACACCAAGATTACACTTCCAATGGTGTAGGGTCCAACAGAGAAAATGCATCTGGTGAAGACCAGAAGGAAGGAGGTAAGAGGATTTTTTTGAGATAGCAAAGACATCCATCCTCATATTATGTAACCAGTTTTTCCCAAATAAATCCAAACTCTGGTGGTCTCTGGGGAGACTAGAGTGGGGAACTTGGTTGGGAGGCTATTATAATAGTCCAATCAAGAAGCAACAAAGACCTATGAATCAATCAAAGAGCATTTATTAAGTATCTACTATATACTGAATGTTGTGTTCAGAACTGGGTATTGAAAAACACAAATGAAATGGTCCCTGTCCTTAAGGAGGTAACTTGTGATGGTAGATGGAGTGCTGGAATTAAAGTCAGAAAGATTTGAGTTTGAAACTGCCTTGGACACTAGAAGTGTGACCCTGGGCCCTCAGTTTCTTCATCTGTAAAATGAGCAGAGGGCATCTAGGTGATGCAGTGGATAGAGTGTGGGGTTTGAAGTCAAGAAGAACTGACTTCAAATCCAACTTCAGACACTAGCTATGTGACCCTGGGCAAGTCATTTAACCCTGTTTGCCTCAGTTTCCTCATCTATAAAATGAGCTAGAAAAAGACGTGGCAGACCACTGTACAGTGACTTTGCCAAGAAAACTCCAAATAGGGTCGCAGAGAGTCAGATGTGACTGAAACTACTAATCAGCAACACAAATGGAGTGGTCAAGTCACGGTAATTAATAAAGTTAGTGTTAGCATGAGCTCGATACACGGCGCAGTTGGGACTCACCAGGGCGCTTCTGTTTGACTTGGACAGGCTTTTTGTGCCTTGGAGTGAAGGGATTAAGTCATAAATTATCTCCCAGCCCCTTCCCAGCAGCTCTTTATTAGCATCACAGCATGCTATAGTTCTAGCGGGAGAGTGATTGCTCTTGTCCCAGAGCCTCTATCCTGAGCACCATGAAATATGTCTGGCGTGAAGACAGAGGGCCTAGATGCCTAAAGGCCTAGGTTTGTGTCAGCTCTGACCTCTGGTTCTTTGTTAAACAATGGAAAATAATTTTACTTCCATTAAAATGCCAGAGAAGCACCCCTCTCTGTGTGCATACATGCGTCTGACGGTAGGTATGCGTATAGGTACAAGGAAAATCTTATTGTATAGTCCATTCAGGGGTGGGGAACCTGTGGCCTCAAGGCCACACATGTGACCTTCTAAGTCCTGGGGGGTGGCCTTTTGATTGAGTCCAAGTTTTACAGAGCAAATCCTTTATTAAGGGGATTCGTTCTGTGAAGTTTGGATTCAGTCAAAGGGCTGCACTTGAGGACCAGGAGGGCCACATGTGGCCTTGAGATCACAGGTTCCCCACCCCTATTCCATGCTCAAGTTTCCCCAAGTGTGGGCAATAGGGTTCCCAACTCCCATATAGGCATTTACTGCACATTATAGGTATCAGGCAATGATACAGCTATGAGAAAGTGCAAATTCACTCCTACAGAAAAATGCATAGAATACAAAGGGCTCACAAGAGTCCATGAATAGATATAGAAACATAAAGCATTTAAATAACCAATTAAAATCTTATCCTCCTCAAAGGTGGGACAGCTAGGTATGCACAGGATAGATCACTGGGCTGGGAATCAGGAAGAATCATCTCCTCAGTTCAAATCTGGCCCCAGACACTTACAAACTGTGTGACCCTGGACAAGTCACTTCATCTTATTTGCCTCAGTTTCCTTATCTATTAAAAAATGAGCTGGAGAAGGAAATGGCAAACCAATATCTCTGCCAAGAAAACCCCAAATAGGGACATGGAGAGCTAGACACAACTGAAAAACAGCTGAGCAAGAACAACCCCTCCAAGCAAACACACTCTGGGGACTGTTGCACAAGCATTTACCTTCACCATGGTCCTTGGTTATTCAGGCAGCTAAGGACAAGAGTAGGGAAGGTTTCTAGGGTCAAGATCTCCACCTCTCCTTTCCCTTCCATGATGTGGCTCTAGTCCTCCTGCTGGCAGGGCCACACTGTGCATCCTCCTTTTCCAAGAGTCAGGCTGTTGAGGAGATCTTCCTCCAGGAAGTTGGTGTCCCAACTCTGTGACTTGGAAACTCTTGAGTTTGGGATTATTCACAAGGCAACCCTCAAAGCTTAGTATTTCCAGGAAGTCTCCCTTATTTGGCTAGAATGGAAAAGCATTTATAATGTATGTATGATGTGCCAGGCATTGTGTTAAGTTTTAGAGGTAAAACTCAAGCAGACAAGATAGTTCCTACCTTCCCAGAGCTTACATTCTAGTAACATTTATCAGGGAATGGTGGCCAAAGAGGAGGATTTCAGTGATATGGATTTGCTCACTCTCCTCAAAACTAGAGTAGGAAAGTGGAAGGCTGGAGGGTACTGATGCAGTAATATGGCTTTAGGATGGTTTGGGAGTAGAGGGATGGTTCTGGGTTCAGGCTAAATATGGTAGAGATTCACTAATCAGAAGTCCAAGGTCCCAAGGTGGAGTTTGGAATGCCATGTTATAGGAGCACAGAAGCATGAATCTGGCTGTAGTGTAGTAATGCTATACAGAGTGAAGAAGAAAATAATAGTTTTAAAAACTTTCTCTGCTCTTATGGCACAGGTAGAGTCAGTTCGAAGGCTGAGCACTGCGTTAAAACAGGAATAAGACAACACCTTGGTAAAGGAAGAGCCTCTATATGAAAACTGAATTCTGGGATCATGATAATTAAGGAAATACATTCACCTCCTTTATATAGAAGGCTGGGGTTTAGGAATAGTGTCTTTGAACTATCCCCTCAGATCTGTCACTTCCATGTGCTTCTGCTGAAAATAATCACCAACTACTGGAGGAAGGAAGGAAGGATACCCCTCTCCCCCTTGAAGATCTGATCTGCTTCTCTGTAATCTAGAGAGAGACAGAGACAGAGAGAGACAGAGACAGAGAGAGAGAGAGAAAGAGAGAGACAGAGAGAGAGACAGAGAGACAGAGACAGAGACAGAGAGACAGAGACAGAGAGACAGAGACAGAGAGAGACAGAGAGACACACACAGAGACAGAGACAGACAGAGACAGAGAGAGACAGAGACAGAGAGAGACAGAGACAGAAAGAGACAGAGACAGACAGAGACAGAGAGACACACACACAGAGACAGAGAGACAGAGACACAGAGAGAGAGAGAAAGAGACAGAGAGACAGAGAGAGAGACAGAGAGACAGAGACAGAGACAGACAGAGAGACAGAGAGAAACAGAGAGAGAGACAGAGAGAAACAGAGAGAGACAGAGAGAGAGAGAGAGAGAGGCCAATCAGCTTGCTTTTGTAGACCACGAGAAGGGCAGCTCCTCTGACAAGATTCAGTCACCGATTTTCTCATAGACAGCCTCAGTCATTGGAGACCAATCAGAGAAGTTTTCTGTGATCTTCCAGCAAGGTGCCAATGGGCAGGCATACATCAGTGGAAAGTGCTCTTCATGTGCCTTCCCAAAGGCCCACACCCTGTTATCTTTTCAAGTGATTGAGGGCCTCATTAGATTGATCAGGTACTGTGAGTTGTTGCTATTATTATTATAATTACCATCTCTATTTCAAAATGTTCACAGCTACCCTGTTTCAAATGAGAACTGTAGGATATTTGAAAAGAAGGAGCTTTAGAGATCATTTAGTCCAACCTGTCACCCAATGCAAGATGATTTTTAAATCATCTCTGAGAAGTTGTCATCTGTTGTTCGTCCTTCATTTTCAGAGAGGACCAATCACACTTGTGTGTGCATTGCATTTAAGTGAGGTAGAGTTGCACAAAGTCATGAGCCTTACTCTCTTTTCCAGTCATTGAAGCTCAGTGGCAGGACAAAAGCCAGGCTGACTGGTGATGGCCTGGGATGCAGTGGGTGGTGACCTTGGCATCTTTCGCGTCTTACCAAGCTCTAAGTGCCCCACAATGCTTTCTTTAGTTCCCTCCATGACCATTGGAACACATTGTTGTCATCCACTCATTCCACTAGGAAAGTCTTCACATGCTTGGGGTAGACATCCTTCTAACTGGTGGGTTTAGGGACTGTCAGTTACCCTCAACCTGGTTTAGCCATTCTATTGAAACTGTTTTACCAGGGTGTGGCCGTTATGTATGTTACAGCTCCTTGGAGCTACAGGTGAGAGTTGGGTCACAGGTGGACACCAATGGCAGACCAACAATCTTGAATAAGGGCTCAGCAAACCCTCACACTAGAGGAGTCAGTTCTCCCTGAACACCCCAAACACCTCTAAGCTCTGCTAGAATACTGGGAGGGTTGAAGACCTCCCTACAAGTAATTCATTCCATTGTTGCCTTAATTCAGGGGTTTTTAATTGGAGTCTGTGGATCTCCAAGAGGTCCACGGAGAGACTTCAAAGGGGGAGGGAATCTGTGAACTTGGATGGGAAAAAATTCCATCTTTATTTGAATATAATAGGTGTTTCATTTAAAACCTTATGATTTTTATTTTATGGATCTGATATAATGGAGCAATATTCTGAGAAGGGGTCTGTAGACTTTAACAAACTGCTTATGGAGTATACATCACAGAAGAAGGTTAAGAACTCTTGCCCTGATTGTTAGAAGTGGTGGCCTAAAAATGTAAACCACCCTATGTGGTTTTCTGTCTCTGCCAAAAGTAATAGCAACAGAGGTGTTCTTGGTCTAAATACCCAGGATAACAAATAGTGATCTATTGCTTAGTCTTGCTACCCCTTTTTGCTTGTATTGTATACTTAATTATGATTTTATGATTTGTTGATGTTTATTCCATATGTTTTCCTGTTGCTGCACTTGTTTGTAACAGTCAAATAATTCAATGGGAGAATCTCCCAACTTAGGCATTTCCCATACTCCTCATGGATCAGGGTCTACACCTTGGAGTTCACTAAGTTGACAGACTAGTGCTCCCCTAATAAGGATATTCTTGTGAATATGGCATGTGCTATTCAAAAAAGCGGGAAAGCATAATGGTTGAAGCA
The DNA here is from genome assembly GCA_011680675.1 of Gymnobelideus leadbeateri. Lineage (NCBI taxonomy): Eukaryota > Metazoa > Chordata > Mammalia > Diprotodontia > Petauridae > Gymnobelideus > Gymnobelideus leadbeateri. The sequence continues at coordinate 198,804 of WOXC01009002.1, forward strand.
ACAAATCCAGAGTTGCCAGGACCTTCAGAAAAGCCATCAGAACTCTGCTCTACTGTAGTCTAGTGAAGGTATTTGGCCAACGGACTTTGTGGTGCTCAGCTCAGTAAGCCACCTGATTCAAAGTCCCCTGTGACTCCAGCAAAAGCCAACTAGAGCCCAATACAAAAGAATCTCAAATGGCAACCCATGGACTTGATGCAAGGGCACCCATCCTTGTACTGACAGTTTATAATGCCATGTGAATTGTGGGTGTTGGTGAAGGATCCTTGAAGACAGGAAAGAGTTAACGTTGAAAAACAGTTTCTCATCTCCATCGGTTGAGAGGATCTCTCACATAGAAAGTCTTCTACACCAATGGTCCCCACACTCAGTCTCTGTGGGGCAGATAAAACAGAAATCATGAACCCATTTTACAAATGAGGAGATTGAGGCTCAAAGAACCAGTACTACTTGCTTGAGTGGGGGTCGTATAAAAGTTCCTAATGGAGCTAAAGCTAAAAACAAGCCTCCTGGCAACAGGATCAAGGCCTGCCTCATGCGACCCTAGGCAAGTCATTCAGCCTTTCAATGCTCCTGGCCATTTTCTAAGACACAAATTGCAGAGGTGGCACCAACCTTCATTAGTAAATGACTTGCTCAGCAGGGAGCTCCCAATACCAATGAAATCATACATCCAGTCCCTATGTATGTGCAGACACATAAAGAGACACTACTGATGTTGTTGCTATTGAATTGTTTCAGTCATGTCTGACTCTTTGTGACCCCATTTGGGGTTTTCTTGGCAGAGAGATAACTGAAGCAGTTTGTTATTTCCTTCTCCAGCTCATTTTACAGATGAGAAAACTGGGGCAAACAGGGTTAAGTGACTTGCTAGGGTCACACAGCTAGTAAGTGCCTGAGGTCATATTTGAACTCAGATCTTCCCGATTCCAGGCTCAGCTCTCTGTCCACAGTGACACCTACCAGCTCACATATACATAGACACAGTAATAAATGCTAGAAGACATTTGAAGTCTGCATTAATTTCAATTAATTTTAATATCAGAAACCTAAGCATCAGCAGACATAGACACTGCTCCAGGGACACTCTTGAACAGAACCAAGAGCCTAAACCTGGAACATTTTGGGTATGCAGCAAATAGCAATTAACAAAGATAATTCTTTTATCATCTTCATGTAAATGCGTTTCCTAATATCCTCTAAGTCAGAAGACTCGTTTCTACTTTTTATTATGAAATTATTAAATGACCTCAGGCAAGTAGCACTGATACTCTGAGCTTTACTTTCCTATCTGTAAAAAAGGGATAATAGATTTTTCTACCTCACACAACTATGTGGGGTGGTGGAGGGGAGGAGGTAAAGCTGTTGTATCTTCTGGAATAGAGAATTACTATTCTGAAATCCTCTATCTGTGGAGATGTGCAACTATTATTCTGCAACATATAGTCCTAGAGAGGTGTCTATAGTAATAAGAAGCTAAGTGAGTTGCTTATGGCCACATAACCAGTGTATGGGATCCATTAATCCATCTTCCTATCAGAAGTGGGATTTGAATTCAGGTTTTCCTGACCAGGAATTCTACTACTAGTCTACCACTATTCCATGCTTTTAGAGATGTTATAAAATCAAATGAGATAATGCCTATGAATTTCTTTGAAAAATATGAAGTGCTATGCATTTGTAAAGTTATTGCTATCATTATCAAATGTCTTAATTTTCCTATTTTTAGTGAATGTTGGTAGTAACGATGATGATAATTAGTATTTACATATAGCTTTAAAGTTGAAAACACTTACAAATATTATCTCATATGACCAGCACAGCAATTCTGGGAGGTAGGTGTTATTGTGATGATACTTTACAGACGAGGAAACTGAGGCCAACAGAGGTTAAGTGACTTTCCTAGAGTAACCGAGAGTGTCAGATTTGGAAGGCATTTTGCTCCATAAATGCTGTGTATAAAATTCCTGACCAGTGATCCAGTTATTGCTCCAAGCCCTCCAGGGAAAGCTCACTTATTGCCTCTGTAGGCAGGCCATTCCTACCTCTTGAAAGCTTAAATTGTTAGTTGGTCTTTCCATATAATTTGTTGTGCAGTCATTTCAGTCTTGTCTGACTCTTTGTCACCTCATTTGGAGATTTCTTGGTAAAGACAGTGGAGTGGTTTGGAATTTCCTTCTCCAGCTCATTTTATAGATGAGGAAACTGAGGCAAGCAAGGTCACACAGCTAGTAAGTGTCTGAGGTCAGATTTGAACTCAGATCCTCCTGATTGCTCTCAATGCCCCCACCATTCTTCTCAGTCCCTAGAAGACTCCCACCTACCTGCAATAGCAGCTGTAACTCATCGGGTGGAATGGAGAGGTGTGGTTACCACCAAAACCACCACTCCCAGAAAACCTGATGGTTCCTTATTAGGCTGAAGGTCTTCTTTGATATCTTCAATGCTTTGTGATTGCCCTCTCTGCTAAGCTCAATGAGCTTCCTTTCTTTCCCCTTGCAGTCCCTCTTGTCCTCTGACTGCTTTGATCCATGGCTCCATGTGTTGACAGCATATTTTCACCTCCACTGCCCTGACTCTGTCCACTAGTTCAGCTGGCCCTAATCATGGAGGGATGTGGGGTTCCCTGACCATCAGGCTTGGGCTCTACCCTCCCCAAGGAAAGTAGACTAGGAAAGGATGATCATACTTATACTCTGCCAGCTTTTCAAGAGTAGTAACAGAACCGAAAAGATAGATTTCTTGCTATGGGAAGAGGAAACTGAGGCAGAAAGCAAAGAATGACTTAAGGTGAAAATCAATAATTTTGAATCCCTGAATACAATTATGCACAGGACCATTTCTGGCATTCTATCCCACTCCTCTACAATGTATTTCTTTACAAATATTAACATTACTATCAATAATATATGAATTATTGGTATAAGGTTGTGTGCATGAATGCACCATACACCAGCAGACTCTCATATTCTTGACCAAAACATAGAGGTTTATTTTTTATTCTCCTTAACTATTTGCATCTTACTCACTCATCAGAAAAAATATACTGTTCTTGGTTGTTTGCATTTTCTCTTTGATTTGGGAGTCCATCTTGGTGCCCCCTCCATCTTGGAAAGGATTATTCAAAAAGATAGGTTCAATGACCGAGAGAAACTTTTTCCTCCCTTAATCAGTGAGGTAAGAACTAATCATGCAGATGAGATACTTTTATAGCTTAACTAAGTCAAGAGATGCTACTATAAATTATTAATAAGTTACAGTGGCAATATGGCCTTGGTTATTAATTGTATATTTTAAGCAAGCTACCATTCTTTGTGTGATAAGAGATAAAGCTACACAAGCCAGATAATAAGTACTAATTTGTACCAGCAATCAGTGGGTTGATTAAAGGTTAGTCTATACCCAGCTGAAGACATAGCCCTGGAGTCTGAGGCTGGTCCATTCTAGAATCAGGTCAGTTGCTTAGAGTACTGAATGGATGAGATGTGGGTCCTGTATTAGATTTCTCTAGGCTATGAGTTTCACCCTGTTCCTGGGCCCAGCCAGACACTGTTTTACAAATGCATGTCACTGACCACAAGGGGAACTAGGTGAGAGAAAGCATATGCCTCAGCCCTAGTCTCCATTTGGTAACCAGGCTGATCTCCATGTGGTAACATTCTCCTCTCTCTTACTCAATTCACTATCCACTTCGTCATTTCTTCTTTGTCTACTTGGGGTCTCCTTGTTCTTTTCTTTTCTTTTTCTTTCCTTTTGGAGGGCAAGTGGGGTTAAGTGACTTGCCCAAGGTCACAGGGCTAGTTTTTGTGTTAAGTGTCTGAGTCCAGATTTGAACTCAGGTCCTCCTGATTCCAGGGCTGGTGCTCTATTCACTGTGCCACCTAGCCACCCCACCTGGTTCATTTCTACCTTCTTATTGGCTGACTCAATTTCTCCAGACCATCAGTAAGCTATGTGTGCCCTGACTCTGCTTGTCTCCCTAGTTTCTAGGGAGACACAGCTTCAACTTATGCATGACATACCTTAACCATATACATGTTATCTGTTGCTTCTGGGGTAAATGGAAATCATCCCCTAAGTCAGTGAAGTTCTTCAAAGTCAGGACCTTTTGGAAATTGAGAAAGGGGTGTCAGGTCTTTGAGATATTACTAATAATTTTAATTTCATTATGCTTCACTTTAGAATTTATCAAATGATATTTTAAGAGAATGGACTGGAAGGAACCATGGAAGTTTGTAGGAGATCTCTATCTCCTTCTGCAATCTGTCAGAAGGCTTAGAATGTAAGTTATCTGAGTGAAGGGATTGTTTCATTCTTGTACTTGTAGCCCTAGTACCTAGCACAGTGCCTACCCTAACACCAAGTAGGCATTTAATAAATTAACTAATACTCCAAATCCACTTCGGGCAATTTGGCATCTTCCCTCTCCTTAAAACATCAGGGAAGGAAATCACACAACTTCCTTGGGCAGCCAAGTTTTAAAAAAAAAATCAATTTAAAAAAAATTATAAGTTTTTAAAAAAACTTATAATTTTTTAAAAGTAAAGACTTATTGGATTAGGGAGGAGTGTATTAAGAAATAAATGTGCTGTAAAAATAATAGGCATTAAATTTTTAGAAAGAAAAAGTAACAGGGTAATTAATGCCCTCCCCTAAAATGATAACATCATAAAAATTTATGGTCACTTCTATAACCTATATGAAAATATCTTATGTCATGTCATAGATGAGTGAATGTCAGCTGTTTCATCACCCAAAGGCTCAGCACTTTGCTTTATTAGTCCCTAAAAATGCTGCTTTTTAATGTTACAATCTCTAATCTTAAAAAAAGTAATTTCAGTTCTCATTCAAAGTCATTAACATTTGCTTCCACCAGGATAACTGTGAAGTTTAACATAACCCTAGGTTGTCAGAGAAGGGAATGGAAAACCAGAAGACAGATTTTCCTCCAATCATTTTATGTTTTTGTAAATGGAACTAGGGTGACAGAGGATAAAAACAACTCGATTCATAGAATTGGTACCGTATACCATAACAGCAGAAGAATTAAAAGCTCCAGTAAGGTAAAAAAAAAATGGGCCAGTCTGGTGAGTTGATTGTACAAAAGTACCTTATTGGCTATTGATTCTTGATCCAGCATCATTGTTTAAGAATTATTTATATTAATAACACAAGATACTTTTATTTATTTGTTAGACTCATGTAGTGGCTTTCTGAATAGCTGGAGTCACTGGACTGAAAACTATGCACATGGAATAGCTATTCTAAAAACAAAATGGGAAAAGAAATAAAAAGAAAGTTTTGGACAAACTGAGTCACTCCGTGAATGTATGTCTTCTCGCCTCTTCTTCTCATCACCCTCTTTGTAACTTGGTTTCTGGTGCCATTTGTCTCTGAAGTAGAAATAACTGGGGTTTAAGAATCAGGAAACCTGGATTCTAATTCCAATTCTGATTCTCATTAGCTTTGTAACTACTGTGAAGCCAATAGATTTCTTTAAGTTTCCATTTTCTCATCATGAAAATGGGAATAATACTTGTATTGCCTATTTCAGTCAATCAATATTAAGCACCTACTGTGTGCCAGGCACTGTGTTTGACACTTGAGGCACAAAGGTGAAAGAGAGTCATTTATCTCAAGGAACTTAAAGTCAAACAGGAAAAAGATGTGTACATATATAGGTATATGCAAAATTCATAAAAAGGAGATTCAAAGTAACTAGGGGTAGGAAGGGGAGACTCTAGCAACTTTAAGGGCATGTGTTGGGGAGCAGGAAAGGTCTCATGTAGGAAGTGACATGAGATGCACTGTTAAAGAAACTAGAGATTCAATATTGATTAGAGAAATGCAAATTAAAACAACTCTGAGGTAGGGGCGGCTAGGTGGCGCAGTGAATAGAGCGCTGGCCCTGGAGTCAGAAGGACCTGAGTTCGGAGCCGGCCTCCGACACTTAATCCACACAAACAAAAACCTAGCTGTGTAACCTTGGGCAAGTTACTTAACCCCAATTGCCCTAAAGGGGCAGCTAGGTGGCACAGTGAGTAAGAGCACCAGCCTCGGAGTTGGGATGACCCGAGATCAGATCCGGCCTCATAAAATGAGCACCCACGCATAAATAATGACTAGCTGTGTAACCTTGAGCAAGTTACTTAACCCCAATTGCTTAAAAAAAAAAAAAACAACTCTGAGGTGCCACTTTATACTTGTCAATTAGCTGATATGAAAAAAAAGAAAAATGATAAATGCTGGAGAAAATGTGGGAAAATTGGGACACCAATGCATTATTGGTGGAGTTGTGAACTGATCTAACCATTCTAGAAAACAATTTGGAACTAGGCCCAAAGGGCTACAAAACTGTGTATACTCTTTGACCCAGAAATAGCTTTATTATGTCAGTATCCCAAAGAAATCAAAGAAAAGAGAAAAGGACCTATTTATACAAAAAGTATTTATAGCAGCTCTTTTTGTGGTGGTAAAGAACTGGAAATTGAGGGAAGGCTCATGATTTGGGGAATGGCTGAACAAGGTGTGGTATATAATTATATGGTCAGGTTATTATTGTTTGCTAATTTTTTCAACCTATTTCTTGACTTTTAATTCTATGTTAAAGTGGGACTCTGCTTCTGGATAGAGGGGGCACTTTCTCAAGTTTCAGGTCTTTCTTGCTGCTACTCTCAGAGCTAGTTCTGGGAGTCTATAAGTTTTCAGTTCTTCCAAGGTGGTATGATCTAAGGAGAGGTGTGGTCACTGCTTTTTTGGCCTGTGTTCAGTCTGTGAGTGACTACAAGTACTTTTTTCCACTCTGGAATTGGGACCAGGGTCCCTGCTGGCCTTCAGCTACAATCTGTGGTGTGCTGGTACTCCTCACCCTGGGACTATGATTCAGACCCCCTGTATGAGCAATGCAACAGAGTGGCAGCAATCTAATCTTCTTCTGCCAGTTGTTCAACCTCCCTCCTATCTGTGGGTTGAGAGCTTTGGAAGCTGCTGCTGCTGCTGACTCAGTCACCCCCAAAGCCTGCTACTGGTTTGTGGGGGCATGGCCTGCACAGGTGCTAGAGCAGCTTATACTGGACTGTGCTCCACTCTCACCAGGTTGCGACAGACTTTTCCTGCAGGCCTTCTAAGTTGTTTGGGGTTGAAAAATTGTTCCACCCCATCCTTTTGTGGGTTCTGAAACTCCAGAATTCATTTTGAAGTATAAAAGTTCTTTGGGGAAGAATTTGGGAGAGCTCAGACAAATCCCTGTCCTTTCTCCACCATCTTGGCTCCATGATATATAAGGGAATACTGTTATGCTATAAGAAATGACAAGCAGGATGTTTTCAGAAAAACCTGGAAAGACCTTACATAAACTGCTGCAAAGTGAAATGAGCAGCACCAGGAGAACATCGTTCACAGTAATAGCACAGTGTATGACTTAGATATATAATTCTATAACATCTAATTCTTCTTTACAACATGACTAATACAGAAATATGTTTTGTATGATTGCATATGTATAATTTAAATTTCTTACTCTCAGGGGAAGGTGAGAGGAGAAAGGTGGAGAATTTGAAACTTGAAATTTAAAAAACAAATGTCAAAATTGTTTTTACATGTAACTGGGGAAAATAAAATACTATTTAAGTAAAAAAAGAAACTAGGGATTCCTAAGGGATGGAGATGAAGGGGGAGAGGGTTTCAGACATTGGAACAGTCAGGGCAAAGGAAGAAGTGAGAGATGGAGTGTCATCTTGGGCATGTGCTAAGTATTAGAAACACAAATACAAGTAAAAACTCCTTCCCTTGCCTTTCTATCCCAGGCTCCGTCTAGAGCAGCAGTCGCCGCCGCCACTGAGATGTTGATGCCCAAGAAGAACCGAATTGCCATCTATGAACTCCTTTTTAAGGAGGGAGTAATGGTAGCCAAGAAGGATGTTCACATGCCAAAGCACCCTGAGCTGGCAGACAAGAATGTGCCCAATCTCCATGTCATGAAGGCCATGCAGTCTCTAAAGTCTCGTGGCTATGTTAAGGAACAGTTTGCATGGAGGCATTTCTACTGGTACCTCACCAACGAGGGCATTCAGTATCTCCGGGATTACCTTCACCTTCCCCCTGAGATTGTGCCTGCCACCCTCTGAAGAAGTCGCCCTGAGACAGGAAGGCCAAGGCCCAAAGGTCTGGAGGGTGAGCGACCTGCCCGACTTACTCGGGGTGAAGCTGACAGAGACACATACAGACGAAGTGCTGCGCCTCCTGGTGCTGACAAGAAGGCTGAGGCTGGGGCTGAGTCAGCAACAGAATTCCAATTTAGAGGTGGATTTGGTCATGGGCGTGGTCAGCCTCCTCAATAAAGACTGTAGAGATATGTTTCATATTGAATAAAATTTGGGAAAAAATAAAAAAAAAAAAAACAAAAAACTCCTTCCCTTAAGGAATTTACATCCTAATGGGGAAAGGCCACATATCAAAGAAGTGTGTCTTAAGGGGTAGAGCTGTGGCTTGGTAGCACCCAGCCTAAAGAGTAATGAAAGACTGATCATAGAAGGCTGGGACACTTTTCTTGAAATGCAGATTCCAGGAGGAACTGCCAACGGACGGAAAGGGCCAGAGAGTTGAGTGATCTTTCAGGGTAAGGAGGCTGGGCCATGGTAGAGATATAAGCAGAGAACATTGTTTTCAGGGGTGTCTGTTCTCATTCCACCCACTCCGTTTCAGAAATGTGCTTTTTTTGTGGTGATTTTCCCCCCTTTCCCACATCCCTTACTAATGATGTGCATTTACACACATCCCAATCCAATTAGGGCAGCCACCTTCAGGTTGGGGACCTTCCTTTACTCTGTTTTCCTTTTTCACTGTTTCACTTGTTTTCCATCTCATTTTTAACTGTCAATAAATTATGTCTGTTGGAGTTGGAACTCACTGAAGGATGTGTACCTCATTACAGCCCAGCCGGACTGTGGACAACCTGCTCCAGATGCCTACCTCATTACACCTTTTAAATTTCCTGCCCTCCCTCAGTTGCTTTGGCCTCATACTACAATCCTTCCAATTATGTGCATTCATTACACCCAGCCCAGTTAGCAGAAACTCCTTTCAGGTGTTTGCATCTCATTACACCTCTTTAGTTCAGGCTTAATTCTGGTGGGTTTTGCGCCTTCCTACATCCTTGATAATTAGGTACATCCCATTACATCCCTGCCTGGTTGGAACAACTGCTGTCTGGTGTGTGCATCTCATTACAACATTTTGTTTCCAGGGATAACCCTATGGTAGACATCTCATCATACTCTTTTCAGAATTCCAGGAAGTGCACTGCGCCCGGGCCAAATGAGGACAAGGCCACTCATCTATGTGTGTCACAGACAACTTCAATTCGAGGCATAACTTCTGGGCTTCACATCTGATCACACACTTACTAACTATGCACTTCTTATTACAATGATGCCTAATTAGGACAAGGTTGGGATATTTCCTGAATCTAATTGTTCTTTATACTCTCTTGTTCTTGGCATATCATTACACCTTCTCTACATTGAGACCAACTTATTACACCTTTTTCAAATTATGCATAATCTTTCACATCTCTCCCAAATTAGGACAATCAATCTTAGGTTTATACATTCCATTACACATTTTGGTTTTTCAAGTAGAACTCTTGTTGATGATGACACATCTTACCTTTGTACTATACTTTATTACTTTGAAACTTCTTTCATCTACATGGCCTCCTGTGAGCCTCACAAAAGGGCAGGTTTTATCATCCTTATTCTATATATGAGGTCATGACTTTCCCAGTCACACTGCTAGCAAGTTGACTGTAAGGTCACAGAAAGAGAAACAGAAGGGACCTAACAGTTCATCTTGTCCACTGGTGTCAAACTCAGATAGAAATAGGGTCTCTAAAACTATACATAAGAACGCCTGTGGGTTGTACATGAGTTCCAGTTGAGCAATGCAGCTCCTTCCTTCTTTTTCTTTCTTTCTCTCCTCTCCTCTCCTTTCCTTTCCTCTATTCATCCCTCTGTCCACATAGGGTATCACACCCTTATCTGCAGGTGCTCTGCCCAAAGGAATGTAAATTTTTGTCACTGAAACCTAGCAAGATATCTTGGGGTTTACAGGCTACATTTCTTTCTTAAGGACCTTGCCTTAAACCCAAATTACTCTGGCTTTTATGGATTGGCCAACAATGGCTCAGAATGACTGTAAGTAATAATTGTTTCTGTTTGATTAGAAACCCTGAGGGTCTTCCCCTCAGATTGACTTTATTTTTGGAGTAGGTAAAAAGAGTCCATTCTTTGCCTCATTTCTTACCTGTCCTTAAATCACTGAATGGGCATTGCCTCAGTCAAGCTGAAATCTAGGAAAAGACCTTAGCTTAAAAAGGCCAAGGTCTTCTACTATATCTAGGGTCATCTCCAGTCATTCTGATCTATTATCTTGCCACTGGACCCAGGTGGCTCTGGAGGAGAAAGTGAGGCTGGTGACTTTGCTTAACTTTTCCTCACTTAAACCCAATTCACTTGCAAATCATGGCATTACCTTCCTGATGTCATGGTCCTCTTTGAGAAAAAAGGATGAAAACAACAACATATTAACATTATCTATGTTCTGTTTTTGTTTTTCAGTAATTTTTCAGTTGTATCTGACTCTTCATGACTCCATTTGGGGTTTTTTGGCAGAGATCCTGGAGCAGTTTGCCATTTCCTTCTCCAGCTCATTTTACAGAGGAGGAAACTGAGGTCAACAGGGATAAGTGACTTGTCTAGGGTCTCATGTCTGAGGTTGGATTTGAACTCATGAAGATGAGTCTTTTTGACTCCAGGCCTGGCACTTTACTGTGCCACCTAGCTGCCCACCTATATTTTTATTTATTTTTGTTATATATTTCCTAATTTCATTTTCATTTGGCTTAGGTTGCACCTCCGGAGTGTTGTGGGCCACATGCAACCCTCTGGTTTATTACTTACGATCTAGTCCAGTTCTCTCATTCACAAATGAGGAAACAGAGTAAGGAAGGTTGAGACTTGTCCAAGGTCGTATAAGCATCAAAGACAGAACTTGAACCAAGAGCCTATTCCACTGGACCAGGCTGACTGTAAGCCAGTGCGCTCTCTCTCTCTCTCTCTCTCTCTCTCTCTCTCTCTCTCTCTCTCTCTCTCTCTCTCTCTCTCTCTCTCTTTTTGGCTTTTTGGAGGGGGGAGGGCAAGGCAATTTGGGTTAACTGACTTGCCCAAAGTCACACAGCTAGTAAGTGTTAAGTGTCTGAGGCTGGATTTGAACTCAGGTCCTCCTGACTCCATGGCCAGTGCTCTATTCACTGAGCCATGTAGTCACCTTGCTTTCTCTTTTAAAATGTTTTACTGTTGCTCTTCTATTTTGTGACTTAGCTCTCACTTCCCAATGGTTTCTCCAATTTTTCTACAATAGAATTCTCTCTTATAACAAATAAATACAGTTAAACAAAGGGGCAGTTAGATGGTGCAGTGGATAGAGTGCTGAGCCTGGAGTAAGGAAGACTCCTCTCCCTGGGTTCAAATCCAGCCTCAGATACTTCCAGGCTGCGGGACTTTGTGCAAGTCACTTAACCCCAAATGGTGTCAAGAAGAGTCTGACATGACTGAAAAAAACCGACTGAACAGTTAAGCAACACAAGCCAACACACTGAAGATTTATGTCTCAAGCTATACCTGTAGTCCATTACTCTGCCAAGAAGTAGGAGGCCAGCTCGATTATCAGTCCTCTTAGGTTACCATTGGTGAGGTACAGATTAATCAGAATTTCTATTGACCTTTCTACACCTCCATGTTCCTGTCAGAATCTGCTATCATTTTGTCTCTGAAGCCAGTTAGGAGGTCAATAATTTTTTGTCTCCTGAAATCACAGTATCTGTCCTAATCAGTCTGGTCCAAATCTGTCTGTCTGGCTGGCTGCTGGGTCTGAACCCTCTCCCTTCTTTTAGCAGGACTCTCCACTCTTGATTCCTGAAATTGATAATTGCCACTTACACTCCAGAAGCCCATATCAGTAGCTCCAACACGACTGAGTGGATCAGGTCAAGACCACGTTTAAGGGCACTTTCCAAAGGTATGAGACAGAGATATGCTAGTAAATGTTTAACAGCTGGCTCTCTGGGGGAAAAAAAGACAAATGAATGGCACGCTTTAAAGTTTAATTTGCGTTTTTAACATTTTCTCCATCACTTTAAGTCTAGACACTCAACAAAATGATAGCTCAAGCCCTGATTTGTAGCATCAGCTGACTTCCTAGCAGGTCACACCCCTGTTCAAGACCACCAGTTCTAAGACTCCCTGATGGGAGGGGTGTAATATGTAAATGTAAATCCTTACAGGGACCTGAATTCCAAAATACAGAACTCAAAAAGAGGGGAGTAGAAGCTGTGAAAAATTACTGGAAGAGGCATGAAGGAATTTGGTGATATGCAGCTTCACAACAAGGGCTGATCAAAATCTCTTAATTTAGCTTTTCCCTTATACTCTTTTTCCAAGGTCACAATGACTCTAGGCAGGAGTATTCCTAGAGAAGGGAGTAGGCAAGCTGTGAACTCTTTCTACAAGGCAGTAGCTCTAAGTAGCTATTAGCTACAGCGTCCTTTCTCAGAGTTAGGGGTTTGGGGAGTACTGAGCTATTCCCTGATAGCCTGGGTTTGTTTCAGCTCTGGCAAGCAGCAACCTGTCTTTCAAGAGCTGGAAGTAGTAATTCTCATACGGTATGGGTATCACGAGATGTGCCTAATTACAAGGTATGTAATCAGATGTGGAAAAGACCTAGTTATATCTAAAATTGGATGCATATAATGAGGCACACACCTGAAATCAGTTGTTCTAGCAAGGTTGGGTTGCAGTCACTTAAAAAAATCCCACAGTTAAGCGGGATAAAAATTCTGATGAGATGAAAATGCCCGAAAGTTGTTGTTTTAATTGGATTTGGGAGTGAAAGATGCCTGTAAATCACAGACTAAAAGAATCTCCAAGTTGGAATGGTTCCTAGTTTTATGTAGCCCAAGGTTTCTTAACTTAAAAAAATTTTTTTTTATTTCTTAGACTCCTCTAGCAGTCTGATAGAGCATACAAACCCCTTCTTATAATATATGTAAAGTGCTTTTCAAACCTTATGGTGCTAAATACTGGCTATTATCATTATTATTTTCAGAACAGTTTTTTAAACAAATAAAATGAAATACATAGGATTAGGAGAGAAACCAATTACATTGAAATAGTTACCAAAATATTTTTAGAACAAAAGTCCAGGGGCCCAGGGTTCATAACTCTTACATAGACCAGCCTAGAGAAGAGATAATCTTGTTTACAAGGAGAGTTTGGACGAGGTTACTTCAATTCATCAACATTTATTTATTGAAAACCTTTCAGGGCAGCTAGGTGGCATAGTGGATAGGGCACCCGCCCTGGAGTCAGGAGGACCCGAGTTAAAATCCGGCCTCAGACACTTCACACACTTACTAGCTGTGTGACCTTGGGCAAGTCACTTAACCCCAACTGCCCTGCCTTCCCCCCCTCCAAAAAAAGAGCAAAAAAAAAAAAAAGTATTTATATTAAAAATCTACCTGCATAAACCTGAAGAGATAAGAGGTTTAAGAAGTGGTAGTGAAATTATTCTCCTGAATATAGTCCAACAAGTAATGTTGTTGTTCAGTCATTTTTCAGTGGTGCTTGATTCTTCCTGATCCCACCTGGGGTTTTTATCTTGGCAAAGATACTGGAGTGAATTGTCATTTCCTTCTCTAGCTCATTTTATAGATGAGGAAGCTGAGGCAAACAGAGTTAAGTGACTTACCTATAGTCACACAGGCAGTAAGTGTCTGAGGTCAGATTTGAACTCAGGAAGATGAGTCTCCCTGACTTCAGGCCCAGTGCTCTATGCACTATGGCGGCACTTAGATATCCTCAAATAGCTGTTCAAATCACCACTTCTAATCTCTTCACCATGCCTTGCCTGATACCACCTCCCTCAGCCTTCTATTTTCTCTGATTAAAGGGCTGGAGGGAGGAGCACCAAACTCCTCCCAATGCTTTCCTTTATAGAGAGCAGAAACTAAACTTTCAGCTCCCTCCACTTTGCATCTGCTGCTCTGCCCAGTTTAAATTCCATGGAACAAGACAGCCCCTGGTCCCCATCCCCCAATTCCTCTCCTGCCTCCTTTTGTGGGTTTTCTTCCTGTAAGCTCCCTGAAGGTAAGGACTGTCTTTTTCTTATTTGTATCTACAATGCTTGGCACAGGGCTAGCACACAGTAGGTATTTAATAAACATTTGTTAAATTGAATTGAACCCACACTGTATGCAAGCCCCATCATCCACAGAGACTTTCATTTCTGTCTTTGTCTATCCAGAGCTTAGGGTACCTGGCATATATAACAGGTGCTAAAATGCTTATGAAATTGAGTTGCTGCTTCCAAGACCTGCCCTTTAAACACCAGGATATGTTGCCTCAGGCAGCCTTTTTCCTATGCAGATAATCACGAGGATTATAGTATCATAGATTTGGGGCCAGAAGGGAACTCTGAGGCTAGGGAGTCCTAATAAAACGAAGACAAAAACAGTCCAACACACAAACTCTAAGGATTCTCAAAATATCCTTTAATTTCCCATCTTCCCCAGGCTCAAAGTTTTACAAGCAGTTTACGAAATTCAAGACCATCAGTGAAGGGGCATCGTGTTGTGTGGTAGTTCTCCCTCCTGCTTCCACCCACCCAGAAGACGGGGCACAGCCAGTGCCCAGCATGTTGTTCCTTCTAAGGTTTCAACAGTGTTTAAGCTCTGAAGGCCAACAACACTTGGAAGGGCGGTGAGTGGGGTTAGAGGAAAGGTGAACACAAGTCAATTTGAGAACAGGCTTGACTTGGAAGCCAAGAGAGGGATTAATGTCCTAAGTCTTTGTGCCCATTTGTGTAAATCTGAGGAGGCTGCTGGGACTGACTGGGAGAATAAGGCAGCATTTTAGCTCCATTTAACTTGTTGGTAATTGACCAGTCCTCATAATATCCTTTAAGGAACATTTCCTCTTGGAAAGTGGGGAAAAAAATCCCTGCTTCAGTGCTTGGTTGCACTCCTTACAGTTAGGAGTGATGGCTCTTGGTTCATATAAAGCAGAGACAAAGACACACAGCCAACAAGATATTCCACAATAAGGCTGCCCTGGGTGTGGCAGAATAGGAACAAGTAATCCAGCCTCTCCTGATGCCTGAGGGAAGGCCTCCTATTCTGGTCACAAAAACCCACCCAGGAGACCCTGGCCTGCCTGGACTATTCAATTAATTGTTTTGGTAGGCCTTGGCAAGAGCAGGGACCATAGAGCTAGATATTTCTTTGTACTAAAAATTAATAGCATCAAGGGAGTAAGAACCTTACTGTCTATGAAATACAACCCTCCTGATAGCTTCCAGATCAATGAGATTACATGAAGGGCCTTTCTTTTCAAAGGTCAGAGTGTTTATAAACTGAGGAGGTAACAGGAGCTGGATATTCTTCCTTCCCTACTCAGATCCCAACCATCTGGCACAATCTCTACTCCCACTCTGAATCCTTCTGGAAGTTACCACATTAAACCCCCCCTTTAGGGTTCCCTCCACTAGGGATATTAGTGTGGATTCCTCAGGGCAGAATTGATCAGCTTATATACCAAAGAAGGATGCAGGAAAAAAACAGATAACAAAACAAAAGTGTGAATACATATAGTGACCCCTGGCCATGACAGCAGGAGAAGCTTGTGGCCCTACTGTATGACGGCAGACCAGGAGGTGTGGATTACACGGTGGTGATTTTCTTGTCCTTAGTGGCTTGTTTGATGGCAGCCTGCTCACAGATGATCTCTTTGAGGCGCTGGAGCCTCATATTCTGAGTGCCCTGGTCCCCGACGCCTGTCTGACTTCGGTGCAGCAAATTTAAGGCATGAATGTACTCCAGCTCTGTGTACTTGACCCCCTGGTCAACCACCAGGTTCAGGAGCTCGTCAGCTGTGTTGTACAGCATCTCATAGTACTGCCTGGGAAGACCACAGAAAGAAAACTGCTTTAATGGGGCCTTATAATAAAGAAATAGATTTTTAGTCAGACTAAGTACATTGCTCATACTCAAGGAACCTGTAAATGAATCCATTGGAGATGCCTGATGGCTCCATGGCTTCTATGGACACGCTTCCTAGTTTTAGTAACTGCTCTCACTGGGCTGATTATCAGGATGGCACCTCTTCTGGAGATAGGGGAAAAACCCAAAACACTAAGAGGGTGTTGTAGGTTCCAGGATACTTGACAGATCAACAAACACTTGTGAATCTAAGTAACAGGTTGCATTATGATGGGATTCTGTTATATTTGTTAAGGGGGGGATGTGCTTCAGAACTAAGTGGGGGTGGGGATCAAGAGGGTGGGGGCAATCTTTCCTCTTTTTCCTGATGGACTCAGAATCTGACCACTTGAATCACTTCCTTGACTTCTTGCTCTAAGGTCTTATCAGGGTGTGGAGGTGGTCCTGGGGTTGAAGGCTATGCCAGCATCCACAAATTCTGGTAGGATCTGCCAAACTGGAAAAACTTGGGATGATCACGAGTCCTTTGAGCAACTTTGTCAGCTAACTACAAAAAGTTTTATCACCAATAAGGGATCAATTCCTTGGCCATGGTGACCCACAGGGCAGATAAAAATAAGAAATGACCCTAAAATGACAGGAGAGTGAAGGAAGAGGAAGTAGAGAGTATTAAATCACCTATAGTTTTTAGCTTGACCATTAATTTTACACTATTTTAAAGATGGAATTCTTGTCTGAGTTGACTGTTGAAGATACTGAACCACACCAATATCAGCACTCTCTTTCTAAAGGAAGTTCCACCGGATTGGAAGTGGAGCTCACAAATTGTCCTTGGGGAGGCAACCAAAAGGAGATGGCTTTACTGTGCACCCAAAGGCAATGAGAAAGAATTGCATTTGATACTTGTTCATATGTGAAGTGCAATGTTCATGATGATCATAAAGAAAAAGGCTATCTATTACTGACGCATACTCCTGCTAATCTCATAGCACCCTAAATTCTGTGTCTGTGGACTTCTTGAGTATTCTCTTATTCCTTATAGAGACTAAAGGGATGCAGAAATGACAATTCAGGGCAAGAGACCCAATTTGACCAGGAGTTTTACCTTCCTGGGGTACTTCCCACGCACCCAACAAGAAAGAGCTTCTAAGGCTGAGCACTCAGGTTGTTGTGGCCACACAGAGACAGAAATATAACTATAGGGTTCCAGAGAAGCTCGTTTTTTGCTAGCACTCCCCAGTGGCACAACCAGTGACACAGAAACACACCCTTTATATTTTCTCTTCCTTCCCTTGTCCCTCATGGAATGACATTGCTCTGTCAAATACACTGATACAAGTACAATACAAAGTGGGAAATGATAGTTGCAAAAGGAGAGAGTCAGATAAAGTATTGTAAGAAAATCTGAGAATGTGAAGAAAATTTTTAGATCGAGACAGCAAGGAATGCCTCATAGATATGCTACTGTAATGGAAATGCAGATTTGAAGATCTTCCCTGCCCCTAGGCCCTTTGATTGGCTTAAGAGACTTTGATTGACTTAAGTGATTCTGAGAACCTTCTTTAATTTGAAAGTATACTCTGCCCCCTAATAGGCTGAATGTGGTCACATGGAGCCTGTGGTAGGAGGCTTGGTTTTCAGGAATGACTACACCTTGATGCTGTGTGATTGGGCAGTGGGTCAAGAGGGTGGTTACTTTCTCTGAGCCAGGAGAAGACTATATAATCCCTGATTTGAGGCTTTGCTTTGGGGATCACTTTGAGAAGTGTTGTGTGATTTGACCAGATGAGACTCTGGGAAGCCATTGAGAGCCCCCTGGCTTTGAAAACCCAGATGTTGATGCTTCCCTCTCTGGTAACTGTGATTTTGGTATTGATAATGGTTGGACAGTTTGAAAGCCTGTCTATTTGATCTGTCTGTATACTCTGAAGTTCGGGGTGCTGAACTTTTCCCCCTGAACTAGGTAATATATGTTTGTTTGATTAAAGAAAGCTTGTTAACTAATTTTGAGTTGCTTTCCTTTACAAAAGCAGATCTAAGAACCTGGGTTGGCAGCCACTCTGGGGATGCTGGAGTGCTTGCTGCTACAGCTAACTGAGATGACCGTCTGAGGAACGTGAGGACTCAGAAGGACAGAGAAAGAAAAGAGTGCATTTTGGGTAGAGAGGATCATTTGGGCAAATGCACATAGGGAAGAGACACAGAAAATACACTTGAGTCATTCTGCAGACTTTCTTTTTTTTTAAAATATATCTTATTGATGACTTTTCTTCCGACATCACGGTCATTTCCCAATCCACCTCCATGTCCTCCCTAGCAACAAAGAAAAACAAGCAAGCAAAAACTTTCAGCTCAGAGAATGACAATGTATACAATATTCTAAACTCAAAGTCCCCCACCTCTCTGCTGGGAGGTAGATGTCTAGCTTTATTACCTCTCTGGAGAAAGCTTTTTAATTTCTTTCAGTGACTTCATACTACAGTTTGAACTTTTCAACTGCAGAAATATAAGAACAGGGCCTTAGTGACTTACATTTCCCTGCTTTTACATTTTTGTAATTGAAAAGTTCAAAATGCAATATGAAGTCCCCGAAAGGAATTATGCGAAATCTTTAGGGTGTCCAGATTGATGATCTTCAACTTTGATCACCAGATAATAGAGAGCAGCATAGGCACTTTATATTATTACTATTAACTTGGTCGGATTCAATAATGAAGAACAAGTTGAAGGAGGAAGCAATTTTACCATTGTTTACAATCTTTTGTATGATTAGAAAATGTTGCATTCTGATGGGAGGTAATCAAGAATGGGAATGAACCTGCAGTGAAAATTCAACTCACCAAACCTTATTAAGCAACCTACTGTATGTAGTGAAATGGGCAGCTAGGTGGATAGAGTGCCAAGCTTGGACTTAAAAAGATTAATTTTCCTGAATTTTAATCTGACCTCAGATACTTATTAGCTGTGTGACCCTGGGCAAGTCACTTAACCTTGTTTGCCTCAGTTTCCTCATCTATAAGAGGAGCTAGAGAAGGAAATGACAAAACACTCCAGTACTTTTGCCAGGAAAACCTCAAATGGAGTCAGACACACCTAAAAACGAATGATGTATAATGTTCTGCCCTGGAGATAAAAAGATGAAAAAATATACAATCTCTTTCTGTACTTCAACTGACAATCTATTAAGGGGTAAATACACACACTATATATATATGCACCAAAGCTATCGAGAGTGGTAGGGGTAAAGGAGAGAACCATATAAAGTATTCTAGGGAAATGTATGTGAGTGGAGAGAGCTTGTGTTTAGATGTCTGTGTGTGGGAAGGGATGAAGGGTCAGAGGTTTTTCAGAGAAGCTGACACCTAAGTTGAACCTTGATGGATGAGAATAATTTCAATAGGTGGAAATGAGGAAGAAATGCATTCTAGGCATGTGTGAATGCAGAGACAGAAGGTGGGGCCAGATGATTTGA